>JAABOM020061687.1:0-10821 GCA_011800125.2 Solanum clarkiae
ACACTTATTTCCTGTATTTTGCATTTATGTATATTCGAGGGTATGACGGGGCCCTGTCCCATCCTATGATTCAGTTCATATGTATAGAAGTCTGTGGATACATGTGGGTGTGGGATATTGCATGTGGTAAGACTAAGTATGTATGATACACTTGTTGGGCAGTTCTACCGCAGCGGTGACCTTGTCTGCCCGCATATATATATGTATAGATATTTGCTCTATCCTAGGGTTGTTGTTTGTAGGTTTGGTTAGTCAGTAAAAAAGAGGAAACTCTGCCAAAATTTTGATAGATTCCTTAGCTATTATAGTTGGAAATCCGATTTAGTGTTTGTTTGGGTACTCAATCGGCACTAATCACGGTCCCTAGGTTGGGTCGTGACACATCCCTTCCTTTATTTGATAATGAAATCATCCACATAGACCTCAATTTCTTTATGAATAATGTCATGGAATAAAGTGGTCATGGCTCTCATGTAGGTAGCCCCAACACTCTTTAGTCCGAATGGCATCACCTTGTAATTGTAAACAACCCAAGGTGTAATGAAGGAAATTTCTTAGCTCATCCTCATGCATCTTGATCTGATGGTAGCCAGTAAAATAATCCATGAATGATTGTGTTTCATGCTTAATACAGTTGTCTATTAGGATGTGTATGTTCGGGAGTGGAAAATCATCTTTAGGGCTGGCCTAGTTAAGGTCTCGATAATCCACGTAAACTCTAACTTTGCCATCTTTCTTAGGTATGGGCACAATGTTGGCGAGCCAGGTTAGATACTTGGTTACCTGAAAAATTTCATCGTCTAACTGCTTTGATACTTCTTCCTTGATTTACAAATTCAAATCAGGCTTGTATTTTCTGAGCTTCTGCTTCACTGGTGGATAGGCTAGATCGGTAGGCAACCGATGGGCTACTATTGAAGTGCTCAACCCCGTCATATCTGCATAGGACCAAGCAAAGACATCTTTGTTCTTTTTCAGGAATTGGATGTAGTCTCTTTTCTTTTCCTTGGACATGTGGACGCTAATTCGTGTTTCTTGAACCATTTCCAAATCACCCAGATTTACCATCTCTGTTTCCTCTAGATTTGCTTTAGGCTTTTCCTCGAACTCCTCAATCTTTCTAGCAGCTTTCTCATACTTCTCATCTTCATCCCTCGCCTCTGTCTCAGCTATATTATGTTGTACAGTCTCATTATGTGCCACAGTTTCAGATTCAACATTATTAAAAGTAATTTTTCTGAAAGAAGCAACAAAGTAAAATAAAATAACATCACCAACAAGCAAATGAAAATTATACTATTTCAAAAGGCATAAGCAAACTTCGAGTTTATTAATATGCAAAATATTAAAGCAGAATCGAAAGGTCTTTATTTTGAAAAAGAAGAAAAAAAATGCAAAGGAAAATGACAACGTCTTTATTTTGAAAAACATAAAATAAAGTGATAATTTTCCATCACTACCCAAGTGTCTGGCGTGGTCTGGATGGGGCGGTGGTCTAGCTGCTGATGATGGTCTCTGTGGCCTTTCTCTGCATTGGAGCTTTCTCCTCCTCCTCGTTGACTATAACATTGCAACTTCCTTCTTCAAACTCAGACAGAGACAAACCTTGCAACCCAATTAGCAAATTTCTAATATCAACATTCATGAACCCAACAGATTGAAAAGTCTGATGCATGGGTCTTAAGGGACTTGGTAGAGGATAATAGCTCCTAGCTGGAAGTAGTTCCCAATCAAGATATTCTTCGATAGTATAAGCATATCCCAGACTAAAAGTGGTTGAATGATGTAAAGGTTTTATGGGCTCGACGATTCCTTGCAATCTGGCTCCTAGACCCTTTCCTGGCTCATAACCTGAGTTTAGCATCATGCTCATCACATGTATTATCCTTGCTCCTTCTTCTTCTACCACGTCTGCTTCTTCTTCTACCAAAACTTTTCTGGTCCCAGAAGGAAAATCCTCTGTTATGAACAAATTCCTCATACTTTCTAGCAAATGTTTTTCTTCATCTAAACCACTCTCGAGAAAACCAGTGGACTGAAAAATTTGATATAATGATAGCAAAGGATGTTGCAGGTCGAAATCCCATTCTCCCATTCTCTTGGGTACTTTTCCTTCATAACCCAATCCAATGGTATCATTCTTGAAATGCGGAGAGATTAGATCGGGCATACCCTAAAGTCTGGCCCCTAGCCCTTGCCTGGTTCATAACCCAACCATAGTAACTTGCTCAAAATCTTTCGGTTATACCATGTTTTTGGCTCAATATCTCTTACCAATTCAACAGTGTCAAACATTTCTCCATTCATATGACCTTGCCCTTCAACATCATAAATGGGGTGCCCCTTCTCTCCGTGCACCACTACCTTTTCGTGCTCCCATTCAAACTTTAGGCGTTGATAGAGGGTGGATGTCACTTCTCCAGCCATGTAAATCCACGGGCATCTGAGCAACAGATTATATGAAGCAGGAATGTCCATCACTTGGAAGGCAATAAGGAAGGTTGTTGGACCAATAGTTATGTCCAGGGTGATCTTCCCTATAGTGTCCTTTTGGGAGCCATCAAAGGCCTTCACATTCATCTTATAAGTTTGAATCCTTGCCAAATCCACATCTAACCTTGTGATGGTGCCAAGTGGGCAAATATTTAATCAGAAACCTGGGTCGACCAGAGCCTTGGTAATCACCCTATTTTGGTACTGGGTGGTGATATAAAGAGCTCGATTATAGGTAGTCCCTTCATGCAGGAGTTCGTCCTCATGGAAGGATATCTTATATGCCTCGAACAATTGCCCAACCATGTGAGCTTTTTCTCTTTTGGTAATGTTGGATAGAATATTGTCCTCGTTCAGCACTTTCAACAAGGCCTTCTGGTGAAGTTTCGAAGTCTGCAAGAGGGATAGGATGAAAATTTGAGCAAGTATCTTACTTAACTGCTCAGTTACAGAATACTCTTTGGCTTGTATTTTCTTCCATGCACCACTCTCTTCCACTTCTATGACAGGATGCTTGGTCTTACTCGAGCTTTCTTGAGTCATGCGTTTTGAGGTGTATATCCTTCCCGAGCTGGTTACTCCCTGAGCAACATCAGCTTCTTTTACTTTTGCTTTTCCTTGTCATAGCTCCAAGGAATGTCATGAGTGTCAAAGCTTTCTTGATGAGCTTTTGTGACTATAAAAGGAGTTTTGGGCGCAACAATTTCTACCTCAAATGGTTTGCGCCCTTGTACCATAAAAGGAGCTATCACAACAACTATCTTATCTTGCTGTACCAACCATATGGATCCTTCTAAATTTACTGATTCTTCTACTTCCAGTATATTCACCTGATGATTAGGAAGTGGGCTACTGGAAACGTTGGGCACGGGTTCTTTGAGTTGGATGGTCTTGGAGTCTATGAGTTTTTGAATCTTGTCTCGCAGGGACCGATAAAACTCTGTGCTATGTCCTTTCGTTCCAAAATAATATACAATTTGGCTTATATATCTACAGGTAAAGCGGGTCTTGGTGTGATATAAATGGCTTCTTTGAGTCTTTCATAGAGTTGGGCACTAGATTCAGCTAGAGGAGTGTAGGTTTTGGTGGGCCTTTTGTCAAAGTTGGGACGATTTCGGTAATTTGGTTGTTGAGGAGATGGTAGTGGTAGAGAAGGGGTTTGATAGTATGTTGGCTGGGTGTTATAGACAGGATATGTGGGCTATTGGTATTGTGGAGAGGGGATTTAATAGGGAGTATATGTTGGGTAAGGAGGGTAAGGCACACGATAAGGTGATGTGGGATAGTGAGCGAGAGGTGTGGTTGGAATTTGTGGTTTAGTGGGACTTTAGTATGCCAATATGACGGCACCCACTTCCTTCTTCTTTCGATTCTCCAGCAAGCTTCCAGACTGCAGTGCTTTGTTGGTGGCTTGAAGGGCCTCTAGGTTGATAATATTACCATTCTTAATACCCTCTTCAATTCTTTCTCCTAGCCTGATGATGTCAACAAAACTTTTCTCCGCAATGAGCATCATCCTGTTATAATATTGAGGCTCATGCACATGAATGAAGTAGTCTTTCATCTGAGACTCATCCATGGGGGTCTGGCCCTAGCAGCCTCGGACCTCCATCTTGCAGCATAATCTCTGAATGTCTCACCAGGCTTTTTCTTCAGATTCTGGATATAGAACCTATCAGGCACTTTCTCTATGTTAAAATCGACATGGTCCATGAAGTTGGATGTTATATCTATCCAACTTGAGCATTTACATGTGTCCTGGTCAATCTACCAAGTCAGGGCTTCCCCTATAACACTTCTCATGTACATCTTCAATCCAATCCTTTCATCTCTTCCAACCCCAGTGAGCTTGTCACAATACATGCGTAAGTGGGCTTTACGATCACTAATTCTGTTGAACAACTCGATTTTGAGAGGTTTGTGAGGCAGTTCCACATCAGGGTGTAGGCACAAATCCTCAAAGCTTAATCCATCTACCTTTTTGGTTTCTTCGACATATTGCATACGATTAGTCAGGCTATCCAACTTCTCGGCCATGGATTTGATCAGTATATCCTTTTGTGAGGATTCTGATTTGTAGTAGTCATAGGTATAAGGAGCTGATTCGACATATATAGGATTTTGGTTTTGGTTTCCAGGAGCATGAGCATATGAGGTGTTGATGGTAGGCTTGGGAGGTAGGATTGGGATGTGGTTAGCATTATGAGGGTATAATGTTGGTTCTGAAGGACCCGCGTGATACAAATTTTGTAGGTGATGAGTGGGAAGTTGAGCATTTGTAGGCGGCAAATTAGTGGGGTTTGGTGGTATTTGCGAAGTAGGTTATGTAATTGGGGGTGTGGCTTGAGTAGTAGTGGCTTGCTCTTCCATGTTATCCTCGAAAGGTGTGCTGAGCTAAATGGATAGCTTAGCCAGATTCTCATGCTTGCCATTTCTTTTTCGAGTTCTAAATCTTCCGCTCGAATCTCAATACCAAACTAGTAAAGTAGGCCCCTCTATCAGAGTTCTCATTGCTGCTGTTATCATTGACCATCTTATCTTTCTTCTTGTTGTTTAATAGGGTTTAGAGTGGCTGAGGAGAAGGGGGATCCCCTTTTGATCTCATGTAATAGGCCAGAATGTGCGAACAGGTCAACCTTAGGAGGGGGAAAAGCAAAACCGACAAAACCTTGTTAGAGGTTAGGATGATAGCAACAAATAAACACATATTTTAACTAAATAATGGCCCTAAAATGCAAGGGACCTTATTGAGCCAGAGGTAGGCCTAATATGACAAGAAGTGGTTCACGATAGCAAGTCTAAGCCGTAAATTGTCAATTGAAGTTTAGAGTTAGAGGTAAAGTAAGATAAGCAAACTGTTTTATTGAGAAAAAAATGGAACACTACATCATAGGAAAAACATAACTTTTGAAAAATAAAAGTAATAGAGGAAAGGATAACAAGAGGGAGAAATAACTAGAACATAAAAAAGAATTTCATATGTGAGGGCCTCCGCATGCTGTGATAATCTGCTCTCTCATCTCTGGGGTGATATTGTTATCCTTGTTTAGTAAGTTTCAGGCCCGAACTCTCTCCTTCAGGTCCTCATACACCGGACGCCCTCCTTGATCCAGATCTACTTTCTCAGCATTTTTCAAAATCCACACATAATACTCGGGCATGCAATAAGGAATATCTTCTTGAAAGACAAGGGTCAATACTCTTTCCCACCTCCTACATATATTATGCACATGTGGAGTCTCCTCTCCAAACTCATACTCTGACAAACATATGTTGGATCGCAAAGGAATGTCTTGAATCAGACCAAATTGTCTAAGTACTCACAAAGGGGCATAAGGTTGGATCCCTTTCAGGCCGATGAACTCAATGTAGTAAAGCTCATCTCCTTTTGCTATCACATGTGATGGTTGCAACCAATAGTATTTCCACTGAATGTTGTAACCAGATAGACCTCTCATAAATCCAAACCACTCCTCGACACCCACTAGCATGACGAATCTATGCATTCTTGTTGGGTGGGTGTGAATTTTGTTTCCCACCCCATCCAGAATGTCTATCAGATTTCCCCTTTTATAAAAGTACTCAACTGCCCATAGTTGTAGTAGGAAATTGCAACCCTCAAAGAACCTCTTACCTCAAACACATTTGGACAATGCCCTTGTTATTTCTGCTAATATCATGGGCACGATGGTGTTCCCTCCAACATCTCTTCCTTTAGCTAAAGTGCGTATGACGTAGATTAGACGAGTGTCTATGTTTTTATCTTCTTTAGGGAAGACTAGAGTGCCTAATAGTGCGACCGCAAAGGCGTTCACACAGTGCACCTCCCACTTTGCTGCTGAACAGGAGAACTCACTCTTAAAATTTTCATAACTATTTTGGTGACCAAAGCGAGCATACAAGTAATCCAATGAAATCCATTCAAAATCCAAGCAAGCTAGCTTAGGCTTGTTCACTAAGCCTAAATTCTTCATGAACTTCTTTGGAGTTTGTCTATTGGGGACGATCATGTTCCTATCCAGTAGGGTAAGTCAGTGAACCCCTCAATCTCCTCAATTATGGTTGTTAACTCAAAGTCACGAAATTTGGAGATAGTCCTAGCAGGGTCCCAAAATTTCAACATCACTTTGATCAAATAATGATCTAGAATAATGTATATTAGATACATCAACACTCCTAAAAGACGAGCAACATCTATAGCACTCTCCTGCTTAATGTTTTCCCACCATCTCCGGAGTCTGTGATCTGTGCCCACTACCATCTGAGTATTTGCAAAGTTTGGGGAGGCCATTAAGTTTTTTGCACACAAATAAAGAAAAGAAAAATTCTAAACTCAAGTTTAACAATAATAGGTTTGGATTAGACTATCGTGACCACATAGACACATAATATGTAGTATTTCGTCTTGGAGGGTGATTGGACCCTTTAGACTTAATAGGGTGGCTACAATTATGTAGATTGATTCGATGGACCAAATTGCCTAGGGCTTATGCATGCATGACCTAAACTTTAGGGTGGATAGCTCTATCCTAGGTTTCTAAAGAGTGGGTTAGACACGGACTGAGTATTCGTATGTGAGAAACGTGTGGTCCAATAGTAGTAAGACTATCCGTCATTCACCATGCAAGCGCTTACTCTCTAAAACTTGATTTGAAAAGGAGGCGGGAGAAGTGCAAAGGCATGACATCACCTTAAGAAAAAAAGGAGGATCCAAAGTGGGGGAATATATGAGTGGAATGATAGTTTATCAAATCTGTAACAATTAGCAGTTAAGGAAAATATTTAAACATGTAACTTAAAATAATAAATAAAGGGAGGAGAGTTAGATTAGTAGGGATAAGGGAAGGGGTGTTAGAAGGGATGTTAGAAGAGAAAAGGGAAGGAGAGTTAGAGGGGATAAGAGAGGGGTGTTAGAAGGGAAAAGGGAAGGGGAGTTAGAGGAGATAACGGAGGGGTGTTAGAGAGAACAAGGGAAAGAGAAGAAACAAGTTACTAAATAATAACAATATTAAACAAGACAAGTATAGCAATATAAGGAAAGCAAGGAAAACCACATAAAAGAGACACGTTATAGTTAGAATCTAATATCCCCAACAGAGTCGTCATTCTATCGCGCCCCATTTTTTCTCGTAAAAATACGGGAACCTGGACATCAGCATGGCAAGGACTCCTTTGGAATTTAGAAATTTAAAGAGTCGCCACCTAATGAATTTAAGGTGCATTAGGACACCATTATAACCTAACTAATTCTAAAGCTAAGGTCAAGTCATCCAAGAACGGATAAGGGTTCAAGTTACCTCGAAAGGAAGATCATAGGCACCCTTCAAGGTCCACAAATATAGGTCCTGATCGTATCTCATATTTATGTGAGGGTTACAATAAGGGTCTCTTATTTTATAAATTTATATTAATTATATCTAAGTGGTAGCAAACAGGAATTTAAACAAACAAGTGGTAAAAGTAAGCAAACAAATAAAACCCCAAATAATTAATTAAATAAAAAGGAAAAAATACTAAAAAAAATTAAGCAAAAATTATTCCACTCAGATCAGTTACTCAGCTTTTATTTTCAGAAGACAAATCGATAGTTATCATTTATAGCATCATATGGCTTTAATTAAGCCCAAGGGTAAAACCAAGGTTTTGTCCTATTAAGTGCGAGTATTAGTCATCAATTCTGAGGTTCCTATATACCCCTACGCCCCTCCTAAGTTGGTTTATTTATTTAACTTAAAGAGGGCACTAAAAAGAAAATGAAAAATACTAACGTTATCCTAAATTGCCTGGCGTCCCTCTTAATGTCCAAGAGGCATTGAGCTTCTATTTTGGTAAAGTTCTAGACTTGAAAGGAATATAGAGCTTCCCATAGGACCTCGCGTCAAACAAAATACAAAGTACTAGAACTTAGCACGTAGAATCTCAAATATGCCTCCGGACAATTATCACATATAAAAGTGCAACAATACATTGTGTGTGCATCGCATTAAGAAGAAAAAGATTTCCTATAGGCATGATTTTCTATTGCACATATATTTTAGACAAGATCTTATAAGCAAGTTCTCTATTGAAAGAAAAAAGAAGTCCTAAAACGCAATCTCTAAGTTTGATGTGTGAAAAGAAAAGAAACGCATGTTTTCCGTTTTAAACTATTCACCCTAAACTTATTTAAAGATCCTAAATTAAAATTTACCTATTTCAAACAAAACAGCACATAAAAATTTAAAAAAAAAAAAAAACAGTTAGCACATAATTTTCCCCTGCCCTTTATTCTAGATTCCCAATTTCACTATTTTATTGTTACAAGGCTTTTGCAGAGAAATAAATACAGCAACGAAAGAGAAAAAAAACTTCAATGGCTCCTCCGAGTCCATCCCCACCCAAGGTGACTCTTCAAATCCTGACTTAGACTCCAAAAACCTGCTAAACAAACAAACAAAGATTAATAGACGAAAAATATAATATAACTAAAAGAGTCTCACTAGTCGAGACAAGTTGTAGAAGAATGTGGACAAAAAAGAACTTCCAGCAATTACTTTAGTTAACAGTAAGAGCAGAGAATGAGAAAGAGATAAGAGTTTTTATGTTTCTGTATATCTCGTATGAAAAGTGTAATGGTCCTTTGAAGAATCATAATGCAGACTTTATATAGGAGAGCGATTTAGTCAATGAAGGAAAGAAAAATCAGCCGTCAATATAAAATTATCATATTTAAAAAGGAATAATATTTTACTAAAAATAAACCAATCAAAAATAATTACATACAGTTTTACCATAATATATCATTGTATGAGAGATTTGCTCCGAATTAGAATAGGCAAGAAGAATTAATATAACATTATCAAACCAATCAGACTCTAAATTCACAAAATTATCAAAAAAATTTACGGCATGACTAGGACAGTAAAAATAAACAATTCCAAATAAAGTAGTTGAATCAATACAACAATAATTAAGGATGAAAAATCACGTGGGTTAAGAAAATAACCAATTAAGTAATATTCAAACCCAAAAATCAGTTAACCACAAAATCAGAATATCTACCGTAATCATCTTTGGAATCAACAGCCTAAAATCAGCTAACCAAATCAAAATATGCAGTAATCTTCTTTGAAATAAAAGATCAATGGCCTAAATTTTTTATGGATGCAATGAACACATAAACACATGCTACTCACTCTAAGAACAAAACAACAAAAGAAAATAGGTAGTAATATAAGAAAAATCACACCCAAACTCTGTCCATTTCATATATTCCGACTTGTTACCATTGTTCCTGGTTTTTTTCGGGGGTTGAGGGACTAGGAAGACACCAAAAAGAGGGAGAAAGGGGCTGCTTGGGTGTCAATTTTTGGTGGTTTTGGGGGCTGGCATTTTGGTGTGATCTTCTAGTGTTTAAATGAGTTTTTTTGGGGGTTGGGGTGACGATTTGGTGGAAGTTTAGGTCTGAAAGGAGGTTGTTAGGATGACGGGAAAGAGTTTTCTGATGAGATGGGGGTTTTGTTTGGCGAGTGGGAGAAGAGAGGGGGGTCATTTGGAGGTGAGGGAAAGGGAGATGGGGGGGGGGGAGAGAGAGAGTGACAAGCAGGGGGAGAGGGGAGAAAGGAGGTTGTTTGGGTGGTTGTTTCCGGTAACACCCGCTGGAAAAATGAAGAGAGAAGGCGACTGCTGGCTAAAAAAGGTGATGAGTGACTGTTTGGTGGGTTTTCCATAAGCGAGAGAGAGTTTTCTGGCGAAGGGTGGCACTGGACAGGGGGCTTCGCCGGTGGTGCTAGTGGCGAGGTGCAACGTAAGTGGTGGCTGGGGTTTTCTCTGTTAGTGGAGTGAAAATGAAAAAGGAGTTGGGGTTTTGGGGTCTTGTTTAATTAGAAAAGGGAAAGGGAAAAAATAATTAGATCTTAACCGTAGAATAAAATAATAGACGACTCAGATTGATTCTTGTGAAAGTGGGTCAGATTTTGGGTAAAAAATATGGGTTTAATCAAAATGGAATTGGTTTGGAATTTAAAATTGAGCACAAATTGGTCCAATTTAGACTAGAATTGAAAGGATTTGTAGAGAAATGGCTAGAAGTGAAATAATTTTCAAAGAAATTGATTAGAATTGGCACGAATTGGATTAAATGGCTACGAATTAAACAAATTAAGATAAAATTAAATTGATTACCATTTAATTAATAATTATATATACGAATTTATATGATGTTTTCAAATAATGAAAAAAATGCACAATATAAAATATTGTTATGCACAATACTAAACGTGTTCAAACCGTTACTTTAGATTAAAATAATGAAATGATAAATCAAAATGCATTTAAGAATACAACGCT
>JAABOM020061688.1:0-45130 GCA_011800125.2 Solanum clarkiae
GACGTGAGCTAATAGCCTTATATACAACAGCCCGCAAGTTCCAATCAACATGATGCTTAAGATAACACAATAAAACGCGCTTGTTCAATGAAAACCAAAATCAGGGAAGCAACCTTAGGGTGATGTTTATAACTCAAACCATGTTACGAACACCAAGTTATATTCATAATAAAACTCACAAACCATAGAGATATTACCAAAACAAAAGGAAAAGGTGCAGCAACTTTCAGCACAAACACGCTAGCATATACTTCTTGTTTTTCATAAGAAAAACATAGTAAACACATGTATAAACTTACTTACTACTACCTTCAAGATATAGGGCTTCTATAAGAACCCTAGAACCTTTTAGATGCTTTGCAAAGTTGAGAAAACTTGAGAGAGTAGAAAGAGCAATCTGATTTTTTTGTGAGTTCAAGTGAGAAATGAATTGTGGAGCTGCTTTGGAGCCCTTTATAAAGGGGTCTTTGGCCGACCTTCACTTGACATTTTTACCATCTTAAGCCACACATTAATAAGCTACTTATCCACCATCTCGGCCCTCACACTTGGGCCTAAATGGGTCTCCATATTGATGGGCTTGGGCTACCTATTTTCAGCTTTCTTGTTCACTTGGGTCGGGCCTAAAGTATCCAAGAACTTGTGATGTCTTTGGGCCTTTTTGGTTATACTTCTTGGACTGATCAGATAGCCTATTTATGATGCTAAAACATGGGCCAAAGTTACACTCTTAACATGGACTGTATTCATAATCGAACTTGGACAAATTCGACGTCAAGCCTTATCTCCGTTTAGCTAGCAAATTTAAGCTAAGCAAGTAGGTGACTCACCTGCTAGCTTATTAAGTCCTACAAGCACCTCAATTCTTTCACTTCATTTAAAGGTCGTAATCTCCTCAATTCGACACAAAAATGTATACGCTCGACCCTCTTAAGCGATAGATGCACCTATAGCCTATTAACACAAGATTCAAGTACTTTTAAAATTTAATGCTAACTTGACCAAACTATATCACGTTTAATTTAAATTGTACTAGTATTGTAAGGTATGGGGTGTTACAGTCTAACCCCTAAATTATTTTATACAGCAAGAATGCTAGAAACCAGGAAGAACAAAGGTAAAGGGAAGGGAGTATAAGTGGTGGTTGGTATACCCAGTCAAGTGAGACAATGAAATGAGGCTCAAGATGAGTCTGTATCACAGACATCTCCAACTCCTCCAGATGCTGATGAACCCGAAAGTAGTGAAATTCCCCCAGAACCACCTATCGATGCTATAGTGTAGGATCCGAGAAATACAGTCCAACTATTGACTCGTATAGTTGCTGGGCAAGGCCAAAGACAAGAAGGCCCAATTATAGGTGCAGGTGGTGCGAATATTGCAGCTGCCACGAGGATACATGCTTTCCTTAATTTGGACCCTCCATCCTTCACTAGGTCAGATCCTAATGAAGACCCCCAAGATTTTATTGATTAGATTCAGCGTACTTTAGATGTTATGCATGTGAGTGGTACAAAGGCGATTGAGTTGGTGACTTATAGGTTGAAGGGTGTGTCTATATTGTGGTATGAAGCTTGGAAGTAATTCAAGGATATAGATGCTTCTCCAACTACCTAGAAGGAGTTTAAAGAGGCATTTCTTGACCATTTCTCGCCATTAGAGATCAAAGAGGCCCATGTATATTAGTTCTTGAATCTCCACCAAGGGAATATGAGAATGAGGGAGTATAGACTCCAATTTAATTTTCTGTCCAGGTATGCTCCTAATGTAGTTGCTACTATGGCAGATGGAGTCCACCGATATGTGGATAGATTGGATACGTATCTGGTCAGAGACTGTACCATCGCTTCCGTGAACAAATATATGGATATAGTGAGAATGCAAGCTTTTACATAGAAATTAGAGGATCAGAGGCAAAGGAGAACGACACAAGAGTTAGAAAGGTCGCAGTCTAAGAGGGCGTTCTCCGACTACCTGGAAGGAGTTCAAAGAGGCATTTCTTGACCATTTCTTGCCATTAGAGATCAAAGAGGCAGCTGTAGATTAGTTATTGAATCTCCACCAAGGGAATATGAGCATGAGGGAGTATAGCCTCCAATTTAATTCCCTGTCTAGGTATGCTCCTAATGTAGTTACTACTATGGCAGATAGAGTCTACCGATATGTGGATAGATTGGACACATATCTGGTCAGAGATTGTACCATTGTTTCCGTGAACAAAGATATGGATATAGCGAGAATGCAAGATTTTGCACAGAAATTAGAGGATCAGAGGCAAAGGAGAAGGACACAAGAGTTAGAAATGGCGCAGTCCAAGAGGGCCAGATCTACAGGGATATTTATACCATCTCAAGGTGAGCTTAGGCTTCATTTTTCTACTAGACCACCCAGGCCATCATCCTCCTATTCTGTAGCCAGTGCTCCACCACAACTTCAGGTGTCTAAAAGTAATCAGTTTGGTCCAAGAAGTGAGGGGCAAGGTGCCCGGACAATAGAATATTCAGTAGGCTAGCCAATGACTCTTCGGCAACCTTGTAAAAAGTGTGGAAGAAGTCATCCGAGTATATGTTGTTTTGGAATAGATATTTGTTATTGGTGTGGTACGCCAGGGCATATGATAAAAGATTTCCCGAGGAGGCGTATGGGTGATATAGCACAATCTACTAGGTCAGCTATTGCATCATCATCAATTCCTCCATTAGGTAGGGGTCAACAAGCACCTATGGGTTGTGGTAGAGTTGTTAGAGGGGCAGCTAGCTCTAGTGGAGTCAACAATCGCATCTATGCTCTGGGGAGTCGGCAAAATTTGAAAGCTTCAATTGATGTGGTCACAAGTACATTATCCTTCTTTTCACATAATATATACACATTAATTGACCCTGGGTCTACACTATCGTATATCACTCCATTAGTTGCTGGAAAGATGAAGAGAACACCCAAATTATTGAACACACCATTTGAAGTGTCTACACCAACTGGTGAATCTATTATGGCTAGAAGGCTTTATTATGACTGTATAGTAACTGTTTGTGACCGATAAAAATAAGCTAACCTTATTGAGCTATAAATGGTGGATTGGTTAGCCTCTTGCTATGCCATTGTGGATTGCCGAACTAAGAAAGTGTACTTCCACTTTTCAAATGAGGCAGTTCTTGAATGGGAAGGTAATATTGGGAAGCCAAAGGATAATTTTATCTTTATTTTAAGGCCAGGAAGATGGTATCTAAGGGGTATATATGTCACTTAGTTAGAGTGAAGGATATGGAGGCAGAATTGCCAACTCTTCAATCAGTTCTAGTAGTGAATGAATTTGTTGATGTGTTCCCTGAAGAACTTCCAGGATTACCTCCAGAACGGAAGTAGATTTTGGTATTGACTTACTTCTAGGAACTCAACCTATTTCCATCCCACAATATAGAATAGCCCCGGCAAAATTGCGTGAATTAAAAGAACAGTTAAAAGACTTATTAGAGAAGGGTTTTATAAGACCTAGCATGTCCCCTTGGGGTGCACCAATGTTATTTGTACGCAAAAAGGATGGCACCTTGAGAATTTGTATCGACTATCAACAATTGAATAGGGTGACAATTAAGAATAAATTACCCCTCCCCAGGATTGATGATTTATTTGATCAGTTACAGGGTGCCAAATGCTTTTCAAAATTTGACTTGATATTAAGGTATCACCAAGTGAGGGTGAAGGAGAAAGATGTACCTAAGAATCTTTCCGAACATGATATGGTCACTTTGAATTTCTTATTATGTCTGTCATTTGGTCTAACAAATGCACCAATGATTTTTATGGATTTGATGAACAGGGTATTTAAGCCATTCTTGGAGGTGTTCGTGATAGTATTTATAGATGACATTTTGATATATTCAAGATCAGAAGAGGACCACACAAATCACTTAGGACAAGTGTTACAGATTCTTCGTGATAGACAGTTGCATGCCAAATTCCGTAAATGTTAAGTTTGGCTACAATTAGTAGCATTCTTAGGTCATGTTGTGTCCAATGAGGGAATAAGGGTTGAATCACAAAAGATAGAGATTGTGAAAGATTGGCCAAGACCAATTACACCCATGGAAGTATGGAGCTTTCTAGGGTTGGCAGGTTATTACAGGAGGTTTGTTGAAGGGTTTTTTTCCTATTTCTGCACCCCTAACAAAGATGACACATAAGGAAACCAAGTTCCAATGGAATGATGCATGTGAAAGGAGGTTTTAGGAACTGAAAAATAAGCTAACTTCTGCACCCGTGCTAGTGCTTCCTGAAGGAACTGAGGGGTATGCAGTGTATTGTGATACTTCAGAAGTTGGCTTAGGGTGTGTACTGACACAGCATGGTAGTATAATTGCTTATGTATCTAGACAGCTACGACCACATGAGAAAAACTATCCAACACATGATCTTGAGCTAGCAGCGATTGTGTTTGCTATGAAAATATAGCGCCACTATTTGTATTGGGTTCACGTTGACATATATACAGATCATTTAAGAGTTTGCAATACATTTTTAAGCAGAAGAATCTAAATTTGAGACAGCAGAGATGGCTAGAGCTAATAAAGGATTACGATGTAGATATACTATACCACCCGGGAAAGGCAAATGTGGTAGCCGATGCTCTGAGTCGTAAGGGAATTATGAATACTAGTGATCAGGCCATGGTAAGTCAAGGAGTGGCTAAGGATCTACGACAACTAGCTAGTTTGGGGGTTCGCCTTCTTGAAACTCCAAAGGAAGGGGTTGTTGTACATAATGCAACAACTTCTTCATTGGTAATGGAGGTGAAAGCAAAACAGTTCGAGGACCCTGTTTTATGATGACTTAAGGACAAGGTGACTTAGGGTATGATAAAGGGCTTTGATTTAACACAAAATGTAGTACTTTACTACAAAAATAGATTTTATGTGCCTGATATTAATGAACTAAGAAAGAGGATAATGGAAGAAGCCCATTGTTCTAGATATTCGATCTACCTAGGATCAACTAAGATGTACCATGACTTGAAGGGAATATTTTACTGGGGAGGCATGAAAAAGGATCTTGCAAAATTTGTGTCTCAATGTCCGAATTGCCAACAAGTGAAAGTAGAACACTAAAAGCCAGGAGGTTATGTGCAGTGTATAGAACTTCCAACATGGAAGTGGGATATGATCAATATGGATTTTGCTACCGGTTTGCCTCACTCATTTCAAAAGTTTTCACTTCATATGGGTAATAGTTCATAGGCTCACTAAGTCAGTACACTTCTTCCCAGTCAGGAGTGATTATATAGTTGAAGAATATGCCAAGCTATACCTCAAAGAGATAGTCAGGCTACATGGAGTCCCAATCTCCATTATATTTGACCGAGGAGCTCAATTCACTGCAAAGTTTTGGAAGTCCTTCCAATGGAGTTTAGGGACACAAGTGAATTTGAGTACAGCTTTCCATCCTCAAATAGACAATCAAGCAGAACGCACCATTCAGACATTTGCAGATATGTTGCAAGCTTATGCATTGGACTGTAAAGGTAGTTGGGTGGACCATTTTCCACTTATTGAATTTGCCTATTATAATAGCTATCACTCAAGTATCAAGATGGCACCTTCTGAATCTTTGTATAGAAAGAAATGTAGGTTGCCAATTGGATGGTTTAAAGTGGGTAAAACCACCTTGCTTGGGCCAGAGTACAACAAGCCATGGAAAAAGTTAAGATAATACAACAGCGACTAGAAACAACCCAAAGTCGCTACAAATCATATGCGGATGCTAGGAGGAGAGGACTGGAAGTCTCAGTAGGGGATTGGGTATTTTTAAATCTGTCTCTAATGAAAGGGGTTATGAGGTTTGGTAAGAAAGGAAAACTAAGCCCACATTACATAGGGCCATATAAAATTATTAAGAAGTTCGGGCAGGTTGCATATGAACTAAAGCTATCCCAAGAGCTTTCAATGGTTCATCCAGTTTTTCATGTATCAATGCTTCGAAAATGTATAGGAGAGCCATTCCTTATCACTCCTATTGAGGATATGCAGAGTACAAAAGATCTCACCGATGAAGAGGTACCTGTTTCTATTCCAGATCGTCAAGTTAAAAAGCTAAAAAATAAAGAAATAGCTTTAGTAAAAGTACTTTGGAGAAACCAGCAAGCCGAAGAAATAACATGGTAGGTTGAGGCTGCGATGAAATTAAAATACCCATACTTATTTGACGCTAAAGAGGGAGTTCAACATCCAGAATTAGGAGCCTTAATAGATACGTATGTTTGAACGTTTATTGCGTTGAACATGGTTACGCTATGTAATTGTGCTAACATTCGAGGACTAATGTTCCTAAAGGGGGGAGGATGTAACACCCCACATTTTACATATACTAGTAATATGCAAAGGAAACATGATGCGGTTTGATCAAATTATTGCCAATTTTTAAAAGTGCTTGAATCTTGTGTTAATGGGCTATATGTGCATCCAACGCTTAAGAAGACCGAGTGCATACACGATTTTAGTCGACTTGAGGGGATCACAGCCCTAAAAAGGTGAGAAAATTGAGGTGCTTGTAGGACTTAAGAAGCTAGCAGGTGAGTTAAATTTGGTAGCTAAGCGGAGATGAGGCCTGACGTCGGATTTGTCCAAGTCCGATTATGAATAAAGTATGTGTTAAGGGTGTATTCTTAGCCCATGTTTTAGCATCATAAATGGACTATATGTACAACCCAAGGAGGATATTAAAAGGGGCCCAAAGACATCATAATTTCTTGGATAATTTAGGCCCAAACTAATTAAGAAGAAAGCCAAAAAATGAGCAGCAAAGCCCTATCAATTTGGAACCCCTTATGGCCCAAATGAAAGGAGCAAGAAGTTTCATCACCAACTTAATATATTAATCATAAGAAATAAAATGTATGTCGGAGAAGAAAGCTTCTAAAGGGGATAAAGACAGCACACTAAAGTCATTTCAACTTGGACAAAAAAAAATCTGCTTTCTTGGTTATTCTTTGCTCTCTTTGAACATGTGGAAAATAGGTCTTACAACCTTACAAGGATTCATAAAGAAGATCTAAACTTTGGATTTATGGGTAAGTAAATCTACTTATGCACCTAGTATGGTTTGTTTATCAAAACCAAAGAAACAAGCTAATTATACATGTGCTAAAATTTCTGGACAACATGTATCCTAGGTATTGTTGTACACTTTTCTTGTTGTTCAAGAAGCTTTTCTCTTATTGGTTGTTTGTAAGATGAAGTAGTACTTATGTGTTTAACAAAGGTTGGTTTTGTAGTAATGTAACCAGGCTGCTTCACGACTTTTACAGTCCATAAAATTGAGTCCTTATATGATATCGCAATTGTGTTCTTAGTATGAACTTGTGGGCTGTTGGATAGAAGATTATTGCTTAACATCCTTAATGACAAATTTGTTACTATTCAGAGACTGTTTCAAGTCTGCTTTTATGTGTAGATGTATTGAGAACAGTTTGGTTAAAGTTGGAATGGGTTTGGAATTGTCGACGTCAAAATGGTGCAAAGGGACATAACATTATGCTGTCCATTTGTAGGTTGTATAGAATTACTATGTGTTGTGCTTTGTGGGTTGTTGCAAGACTGTTATGGCACTAGAACAGGCTACACATGATGTGTACATGAGAATGTGTATTTAAAATATGATTAGGGGCGGAAAGGTTGAAAGAATACGCTCGGGTTTAAAAATACCCGCTTGCTGCCCATGTGTTATTTTTTTTATGTGATTGTACTGCCAAGATATATCTATTGGCTGCGAATGCTTGTTTTATCATCTACTATTTTGTAGATAAATATTTGGAGGAAGGGAAGGTTATCTCGAGGTAATAACAATGTCGTACAACGAGGTATGTAAGGCTACTCAATTTCATATTATTTGGCATGAAACATAGATCCCTCCTTGGCACATAAAGGTACTTACCAACTCCGACACAACTATTAACCATGTATCCACTCTTTCACATGTTCATATGCTGCCATACAAAGTCACTTTCCAATCTGCATGCATACGTGGATACCAAATTACATGGGTTCTTGTTGCTAAATAAAGTTCACGAGTTGTTTCATCTCATACACATTTCGTTATTTGCGTAACGTACTCTTTTCATTGTCATATTGTCTTGTATGATTATCTACATGTCACATACTACATCTATAGTCCTACAACTCCAAAAGAATCATCTCAAAGGCAATTGAAAGGTCAAGTATATTGTGTATTGATGGGTGGTAGCTCGAGGGGTGGAAGAATAACCTAGCCAGGGATGATCCTATCATAGGTAGTAGCCCAAGGGGTTAAAGAAGAACCTAGCCAGGAACGATCCCGATACAGTTTTACCACTGATCAGCTGGTCATTTGTATTACATGTTGTGCACAGGTTATACAGTAAAGGTAAAGTAATATAAAGAACATAAAGTACATGATCCCAAGGTATAAACAAAGGTGGTCTCTTATCCTAAACCAGTGCATAGTTTCATTTGAGTTGTTACTTCATATACAGTCTTTCCTGCCATACATATTCAGTACATTATCTTGTACCGAAGTCCCTTATGGGGGACCTGCATTTTATGTTGCAGGTACAGGGGCTAGTAGATCTCCCTAGTGGGAGTACAAGACATCCATTTGCTGATACCAAGCTCCAGGTTGCTTCAGGGCTTTGTTTATATCTAGAGCTTATATGTTTGTATTGTACAATTAGTCGAGGCGGGGCTTGTCCCGACCCTTATCAAATACTTTTCATTATCTACAGTCGTTGTAGATTATGTAAAGTAAGGTGTGGTCATGTCTCATACTTCAGACAATGTAGCCCTAACGCCCTAGCCGTATGCATTTCCTGTTGGCTTGTTATTACTGTTTACTTTCTCAAAGAAATGTTGACTGTAGAAGTCCCTTATAATATGTATAGAAAGCGCATAGATCTAGGTTGGTTCTCCCGGGCCTTACTGGCAATGGGTGCCAATTTGCTCTAACGGGAGTTAGGGCGTGACAGTATTTTTCAGAACCTTGCTCAATTTCAATGAATTCTAATTGACAAATAACCTAATTCTCCTTCAAAGAATTAATTCTCCCATGAATACTCTTAGTAAGAATTTAAATCACAAATCCATTCAAGAAATTCAAAGGAAAGTATATTTTGTGTATGAAATTTACCAAGAAACATAACTTAGGAGATAATGATGAAGGATGAATAAAATGAGAAAGAGGGGAGCAAAAACCGTAGATGATGGAGTGATTTTGGCAAAAATGGACGTGAGCATGTCAAAAAACCACAAATAATATGATCGAAATAGTTGGGGGAAGTTTTGCAAACAAAATGGGATTATTAGGTTTTCAATTTGGGGTCAAAATTCATTTTGACCCCTTATATTCTCACTGGGCCGACTTTAAAAATTCTGAGAGTCAGGTCTATGAAACTCCGACTATGGGTCATAGCCCTAACTATGACCCATAGATCATGGTTTTAAAGGTGGCCCAACACATAGAAATATTTTGAAATCATACCTCGGTACTACGAAACCTATTTATGACTCATAGTTCAGACTATGAGTCGTAAAGTTTGCACATAAAGTGTGCTAGTGGCAAATTCAATCATCATTGTTATCTTTAATAGGTATGACTATGATTCATAGTGTGCACTATAACTCGTAGGCCTGGTCATAAAGGCTACTTCCAATGCAATATTCTGTTAATTTTCTGAACTTGTTAAATACCTTCAAACCTTTATCTCAAAATACACCATTATCCAGACATACAACTGATTCAATGTCTTAAAAGAGAAATCAAACCACAGTCACAACACTACTAAGAAATTCACACAATAAAACCAAACTCAAAATAATCCAAAAACATGGAAAGTACTTGAGATTCCTCCCAAGAAGAGCCTTGTTTAATGTTGCGGCACGACTTAGTCATCTTGAGTCATCAAAATTCCTCAATAACCTACACTTCAATTTTGAACTCATCGGGGGTTTTGATAGACTAGCGAATGTCGAAAACCACTTCTGCGTCATTAATCCTAAACCTGAGTTGACCAGAGTCCATGTCCACCAAGGCTCTCTTGGTGGCTAAGAATGATAATCCCATTATAATAAGGACTTCAAAATCAACTTCACAACCAAGAATCGCAAAATCCCCCGGGAATATGAACTTGTCCACTTTGACTAACATATCATGAGTATTTCCTCCGGCTTCTTGATTGTCCAATCAACCATCAATAACCTTATTCGTTTCGTAGTAGTTGAACCCAAAACAAGATTTTTAAACATAGCAAGGGGCATCAAATTTATACTCGCTCCCAAGTCACACAATGCTCTTGCAAACTCAACATTGTCGATGGTACAAGGAATGATAAATGCACTGGGGGTCCCCCCCTTTTTTGGACTAAGTATTTGGTTTTTACAGAACTATAATGTCAAAGCTATTGCGAGAGTTCTTGGCTCATAATGAATTTATTTCACCAAATCCTTCATATATTTAGCATACCAGGGCATCTTCTCCAATGCTTCAATGAGGGGAATGTTATTGGACAATTGTTTCAACATGGATAGAAAGTGCTTGAATTTACCATCCTCCTCCTTTTGCTTGAGCCGTTGGGGAAAAGAAGGGGGAAGTATTGGGATAGTCTTGTTCTTTCCTTGCTCTTTCACCACTTCACCTCTCACCCCCTTGTTAGCCAAACCTTCTTCCTCAACTTCAACCTTTTCATCCACATTCTTTTCACACTCTTCAAATACGCCCACCAGCACTGGATGATCAATGGTACTCTTCCCACTCCTTATCATAACTTCCATGCAATGCCCTTAATTCTTTAGGTTTTGGACCGTAATGCTTCACAAAGTACTCTTTTGGCATTGATTCAATTGGAGGAACACTTGACCAAATTGTTGTTCCAATTTCTTGATCATCATTGACTAGGACTCAATCTTTTGGTTGATACTTGAGATATCTTATTTCATTCCCTTAAAAGTCTCACCTTGGTGATTGACCCTCTTCAACAACTCATCAAATATTTTCTCAATTCTTGAATTGCTAGAACCAGCTTCGCATTTATGAGGAGGCACATAAGGGTAATTTCTATACCTATCTCTTCGGCCCCATTTAGCTTCTGGCGCCCTATCTCTTTCAAAACAACCAGCACGGTTATGTCTCATATGGACCCTCTTGGTTGTAGTTCGGACCTTGATTTCTTAAACCTCGATGCTAATAGTCCGGATTGGACCCTTGGGCATTGTTCCCAAAACCCACTGCTTGATCTCTAACAAAGCAAGCATCTCATCATAATACTACTCACCATGCATAGGCACTCTTGGAGGTTGGTGGACTACTACATGGACACTTTCTTGAGTTTGTTTCACAACCAAGTACACGCTAGTCTGGAGTTGCACAAGTTGTTGTATGATCTCATCATTGGTTTTTGCTTGATTTGAACTAATGCTCACTGCACAAGAGCTTCTTGTAGTAGTTCTCTACCTTTTGCCCCATACTCTATTAGTCTTCATTACTAGCTCTATCCTTTCCGCTATCCTTGTGAATAGTTGGTCTAAGAACATGCCGTCCATGATTGTATTAGCACACGCTTAGATATTCTCATCCCCAATAGAAAATTTCTACTAAGGCGTCATCCACAATCTTATGGTCCCGAGCCATTCTCAAACATTTGGTGAACCTCTCCCACATTGTAATAGTAAAATCACCCGGCAATGGCTCAAACTTATTTTTCTGGTCCTTGAGTTTGAGCTTTTTGGACCTTGGAAAAATATCGCTCTAAGAAGGCTCTTTGCAATTATGCCCATCTGGTGATTGAACTATTTGGGACTTCTAAAAACCATATTGCTACACTTCCTCTAAGAGATAAAGGGAACACTTGTAACCCAATAGCATTCATAGAGAGATTTTGTGTATCTATCATACTTTTACACACAAACAAAACATTATGAAGATGATTGTGACGATCCTTTGTAGGTAACCCTGCAAACAAACCACAGTTTTGAAGCAGTTAGAGTAATCTACTCAACACTGCGAACCTAGTGTCTGCCAGTAGTGGTGGCAACACTATAGCACATGTAACATCCACGACCATAGGGTTCAATTGATATTTGATTCCAAGCATATGCATTCTCATTGAAATCCCTATGGTATCGCCTATTTGCCCTTCGTGGTGGATTCTCCTCTCTACCCATATCATCATCTTGTCGATCCATGGCTTCATCAACTACAATCTCAACATTTTATTAGGCCATTCTCCTTGCAACACGATGGATTTCAAGATTAATTGGAGCTAAGGGTCCATCTTGGCTCCTTGTGTTGGCACACACCTAATATACCCTGCAAAAGAAACTAAACAACCAAAACAAGAACAAGAGTAAAATACATAAGAATTAGGCAATCAATAATTGAATTTACTACTAGTGAAATCAAGTAAAAACTTCATTGTATTCCCTGGCAACAACACTATTAATTTTGATCACGCTCAAAAAGTACCTCTTACTTTGAGAATAAAGCGATCATTGTTAACTATAAAACCTAACCACAAGTTAGAATCAACTCCCAAGGAAGTACGGGTTTTACTGCATTGATTTACCAACAATCATTTCAAACATCAATTAACGCTATTCTCAACTAAAAAATGAGGGGTTGAAATGACTTATAACAAGCTAAAAACTGTACTAACAAAGAAAAGAGACAATTAAATTGGAGAGCAACTTGGGAAATTGTGTTCTCCATGATTCACTAACTCAAACACCCTTGATAAAACAACCTAAATTGGGACATTGCATGCAGGACAGTTACTTCGGTTCTTCCAACCCTTGGACAAAGTTGAAGGTCGAATTTCACTATGGCGCTTGGCTAGCTACCATAGTGTGCCAACCAATGATTTCTTTGTGTTCCAGTCAACCTTTCCTTGGTCAAGTTTGGTTGATTAGATAAGATCACATTAGTCTTATTTTGTCATCTAATTTCTTTTCCTATTCATCACTACCTTGGTCGGGATCATGAAACTAGTTAGGGTTTAATGTTGGCCAAAATTAAACAAGAAAAATAAAGGAAAATGGACAATACATGCAAATACCCAACTCAAGAGGTGAAAATAATTCGGGTTATTAAGCTAACTACTCATGGTTCTATAACGCCCATGTTGTGGCAGTTTAGCTACTCATGACTTGGGCAAGAACACAAATAATGAATGGAATACACATAGTTGAGAAATTACCCACGAAAAATGAAGAACAAGTAAACCCTTCTTAGAATCACAAGCTTGAATGATGAAATTGATTAACAAGCAATTCCAAATTTCTAAAGTGAGTCTCCAAATTGAAACCCTAGTCTAAAATCCTACAATATTCTAAGAGCTTCTCTCTCTAAAATCTCTTTAAAAATCTATGTAACTGTCTCCTTTTTTTCCTCAAAACCCTAACATACGCTATTTCTACTATTTACAAAAAAAGTCCTTAAAGTAATTTAAAAATTCAGATCGACAGCTGTTACGACTCGTAGCTATGGCTCGTAGGGTGACCTACGCACCGTAGTTGAGCTTTCGTTGTCAGCACATGGCATTTTGGGTTTCACTGCTATGATCCACCTCTACGAGTCACAATCTGGTATACTACTCGTAGTGCCTTCTTGTAATTCACCCTTGCATTTCTTAGTCCAATTTCAAGCAACATTATTAATCACTAAGAGAATCCCTTCTATGAGTCTTAGTGAGGTCTACGACCCATACCTTGAGATTGTATGGCTAAACTTTAATTTCTCAAATTTTTGTTTTGGAAACTGTTATTCGCTAAGATCATTCCCTATGACTCGTAGCTTGGGATACGACTCATAGTTAGTCTCGTAGATCCTCAAATTCGAAAAGATTTGCTACTTTATCCCAAAATCAGGCCAACCTGTATTTTTTGTAAAAATAAACATAAAGTACATAAAAACCATAAAAATTCACATTGAGAACACACAAAATCCCTTGTTTTAGACACCAATTGTGTTGTATTTTGAGAGCACATCAATCGATGATGTGAATTGAGGCTGGGGACTCTTGGCTCCCCATTTGCCATGTCACTCCTAGACCCCAGGTCTGGGTCCCGACAGTGATGGTGTAAGAGCACTAGGTTTTGAAATTGTCCTTGTAGTCTAATCTACAACCTCAAATAGAGTCTTATTTATGGGTTTGAAGTGCACCATATCTATGGGTAAGAGGCTACAAGGCGTTTTAGGAAATGTTTCATTTTTTCATGATTCTGATCGTGCTATGGAACATGTCTTAAGATTTCATGTCTCCATCCATCCCTATTGGATTGGGATAGTTACGTTGGGCTCGTAATGCCATCTAAGCAAGGAGGATGTTGTAGCTAATTTTATATATGAGGTTAGAAGGGAGTTGGTGAAGGGAAGAATGAGTTGGCATAAGATGTTTACTATTTGGCTAGATTGGGTGTTAGGTTGGCCGGTTCTAATGATAGAGGTATTTATATTCAGAATGGAGCCGAATATTTTGTGGTTGTTGATTTTAAGGCTAAGCAAGACTTGGACCCATCATTGGTTGTATTGAAAAGGTGGTTGCCCAAAATAATATAGAGTTTTTTTCTCAAGCGGGAGATGGTGTAATTGGGTACCAAGATCGATTGTGTGTTTCAGGCATCCATGGTCTTAGGGAGATGGTCATGAGTAAAGCCCGTAACACTAATTATTCTATCTATCCTTGGTCTACTAAGATGTATAGGGATTTGAGAGAGGTGTATTAGAGGCACAGTATGAAGAAGGATATAGCCAAATTTGCATTCTAATGTCTACAAGTGAAAGTAGAGCACCAAAGACCCGGTGGTTTGGCTCAAGATATTATAATTTCTACTTGGAAGTGTTAAGAGGTGAACATGACCTTTGTGTTCGTATTCCCTCGGACCCGAAAGTAATTTGATTCAATTTGGGTTATTGTTAACCGGGCAACTGAGTCGATCACTTTTTAGCAGTTGAGACTACTCACAATGTTGAAGAAAATGCCAAGTTATGTAATTTATAGTTGGTTAGACTAGACGGTATGCCTACTTTTATCTTGTTGGATTGTATTACCCAACTTACTTCTCACTTTTGGAAATCATCTCAAGGGGGGGCTTGGCCCTAAGGTGAAGTCAGGTACATATATTTTTCATCATCAATCCATTGTGCAAGTCAAGAGGATAATTCAAACTTTGAAGGATGTTGACATCTTGCATGTTGGAAATCAAAGTTAATTGGGGTGATCACCTACCACCTATTGAGTTAGCTTACAACAATAGCTTTCGTGCTAGCATTGGTATGGCACTGTTTGGGGCTTTATGTGTTGGAATGTGTAGGTCTTTGGTCGGATGGTCTGAGTTAGATGAGATGACTTCTATAGGCCTGGCTTTAATGTTTGAAGCAATGGAAAGAGTGGGATTAGTTAGGGAAAAGTTGAAGATGGTTTGAAGTCATCAAAAGTTTTATTTAGATGTTTGTATTGGTAATCGGGTGTATATGAAGGCCTCACCTAGGAAGGAAGTGATGTATTTTGAAATGGAGGGAAAGTTAAGTTCTTATTATGTAGATCCTTATAAGGTTTTTGAGTGGATTGGGAATGTGACTCATAGGTTGGAATTGCCTTCGGATTTGAGCTGTATTCACCCGCTTCTTCATGTATCTTGTCATGACCGAAATCCCGCTAAGGCAGACTAGCACCCATTGCCAATAAGGCCAGGGAGAACCAACTTGTATCTATGCGCTTTCTATACATATTATAAGGTATTTCTACATTCAAAATGCCTTTAAGAAAATAACAGTGATAACAAGCTAAAAGGAAATGCATATGGCTAGGCCGTTAGGGCCACGTTATCTAAAGTATGAGACATGACCAAACTTTAATTTACATAGTCTACAAAGCCTTTAGGTAAGGAAATGTATATAATAAGGGTCGGGACAGGCCTCGCCTCAGTAACTACACAACACCAAAGTATAAGCTCTAGACATACAAAAGTCCGAAGCAACCTGGAGCTTGGTAACAACAACTGGATATCTTGTACTCCTACTGGGAAGATCTACTGACACCTATACCTACAGTATGAAATACAAGTTCCCTGTAAGGGATATCAATACGAGATAATGTACTGTATATGTAAGGCAGAAAACACTGTATATGAAGTAACAAATCAAATGAAACTATGCATTGGTGTAGGATAAGAGACCACCCTTAGTTATACTGTGGGATGACGTACATTATGTTCATTTTATTACTTTACCTTTACTGTATAATTTGTGCACATCAAGTAATACAAATGACCAGCTGATCAACGGTAAATCTATATTGGGATTGGCCCTGGCTAGCTTTTCCTTTAACCCCTTGGGCTACCCCCCGTGATGGGGATCGACCCTGGGTAGGTGATTCTTCCACCCCTCGGGTTACCACCCATCAATAAACAATATACTTTACCTTTTAATTACCTTTGAGATGATTCTTTTGCTGGTAACAATATTGGAGCTGTAGGACTATAGATGTAGCATGTGACATGTAAATAATCATACATGACAAGATGACAATGAAAAGTGTACGTTACACAAATAATGAAATGCATATGAGATGAAACAACTCGTGACCTTTATTTAGCAACAAGAACCCATGTAACTTGGTATACGTGTATGTATGCAGATTTGAAGGTGACTATGTATGGGAGCATGTGAACACGTGAAAGAGTGGAGACACAGTGAATAGTTATATTGGAGTAGGTAAGTTCCTTTATGTGCCAAGGAGGGATCTTTCTTTCATGCCAAATAATATAAAATCGATTAGTCTTACATACCTCATTGTTCGATCTCGCTATTACATGGAGATAACCTTCCCTTCCTCCAAATATTTATCTACAACATAGTAGATTATAAAACTAGCATTAGTAGCCAATAGATAGATCTTAGCAGCCCAATCTCATAAAAAAAACATACGCGCAGCAAGCGTGTAATTGTAAACCTGAGCGTATTATTTCAACCTTTCCGCCTCTAATCGTATTTTATAATACACATGCTCAAATACATATCATGTGCAGCCTATGTTAGTGCCATAACTGTCTTACAACAGCCCACAAAGCACAACACTTAACAATTCTACACAACATACAAATTGGCGGTATAACGTTACATCCCTTCGCTACATCTCGACGTCGACAATCCCGAACCTGTTTTAACTTTACTCAAACTGTTCTCAACACATCTATGCACAATAACAGCCTTAAAAAATTCTTATAATGGTACCAAAGCAGTCATGAAGGATGTGAGGAAATAGCCTTCTATCCATAAGCCCACCAATTCGTACTAAGAACACAATTGTGATATCTTATAAGAACTCACTTTTACAGACTGTAAAAGTGGTGCAGTAGCTTAGTTACATCACTAAAAAACTGTACCTTGTTAAAAACATAAGTCTTACTTCATAATTCAGCCAATAAAGAAGAGATAATCCTCTTGAATAATAAGATAAGTTCACAAAAATCTTTAGGACACATGATGTCCAAATATTTCAGCATATACCTAACCAACATAGTTTCTTTTTTTTTTATGAAGAAACCTTATTAAACATACAACTATAATCACTTACCTTGACCTTTAAGTTTAAGGGACTCCTTAAGATCCCTAGAGGGTTGTATTGGTTTCCTTGTGAAGTGAAGTAAAGAGAGAAAGAAGAGTCTTTAGGAAGCTGAAAATTTTTTCCAAAGTAAAATGATTTAAGGGGCCATTTTTGAGCCCTTTTAAAGGCTCTTTTTGGCCGAATTTCTCTTGAGTTTTTTTACCACATATTACCACATATTAATAAGCTAGTGAGACAACAGCTTGGTCCTCACAATTTGGCCTAACTGGGTCTCAAAGTTGATGGGCCTTGGCTGCCTATTTTCCTAATTCCTCTTCACTTAGTTTTGGCCAAATTAGTCAAGTGGGTTGTGATGTACTTGGGCCCTTTTATTTTTCATCATGGACTTAAGTATTGTCCATTTACGATGCTAAAACAGGGGTTAAAGTTGCACTCTTATTATAGACTTTATACACTATCGGACTTGGACAAGTTTGACGTCGGGCTTCGTCTCCGTTTAGCTAGCAAATTTAAGCTAAGGAAGTAGGTGACTCACCTGATAGCTTCCTATGTCCTACAAGCACATCAATTCTCTCACTTTGTTTAGGGCCGTGATCTCCTGAATTTGATATAAAACTTATTTACACTCGACCCTGTTCAATGTTAGACATACATATCACCCTCTAATTTGAGATTCAAACACTTTTAAAAATAGGAGATAATTCAAACAAACCATATCATGTTTCATTTGCGTAGTACTAGTATTGTAAGATTTGGGGTGTTACATCCTCCCTTCCTTAGGAAATTTCATCCTTGAATGTTAGCACAATTGGATAGCTTAAACAAGTTTAAATCTTTACTTACATGAACTTTTGAACACAATTATGATATCCTATAAGAACTCACTTTTGCAACCACAAGTTCGTACTAAGAACACAACTACGATATCCTATAAGAACTCACTTTTGCAGACTGTGAGAGTGGTGCAACATCTTCATTACATCACTAACAAACTATACCTTGTTGGAAATATAAGTATTACTTCATAATTCAGCCAACCAAGAAGAGAAAATCCTCTTGACTAACAAGAAAATTTCACGACACTCTTTAGGACACATGTTGTCCAAATTTTTCAGCATATACCTAACCAACATAGTTTCTTGTTTTTCATGAAGAAAGCTTACTAAACATACTATTATAATCACTTACCTTTACCTTCAAGGTTGAGGGCTTCCTTAAGAGCCCCAGAGGGTTGTATTGGTTGCCTTGTGAAGTGAAGTAAAGAGAAAAAGAAGAGTCTTTAGGAAGCTGAAAATTTGTTCCAAAGTGAAATGATTTAAGGGGCTGTTTTTGAGCCCTTTTAAAAGTCTCTCTTTGGCCGACTTTTTCTTGAGGTTTTGACCACATATTACCACATAATAATAAGTTGGTGAGGCAGCTACTTGGTCCTTACACATTGGGCCTAAATAGGTCTCAAACTTGAATGGCCTTAGCTGCTCATTTTCCTAATTCCTCTTCACTTACTTTTAGCCCATTTAGTCAAATGGGTTGTGATGTACTTAGGACCTTTTATTATTCTTCTTGGGATGTAAGTATTGTCCATTTACCATGGTAAAACACGGGCTAAAGTTACACTTTTAACATGAACTTTATTTACTATCAGACTTGGACAAATTCGACATCGGGCTTCGTCTCTGTTTAGCTAGCAAATTTAAGCTAAGCAAGTAGGTGACTCACCGGCTAGTTTCCGAAGTCCTACAAGCAACTCAATTCTATCACTTTATTTAGGGTCTTGATATCCTAAATTTGACATAAAGTTATTTACACTCGACCCTCTTCAGTGTTAGACATACATGTCGTCCTCTCATTTGAGATTCAATAACTTTTAAAAATGGGTGCTAATTTGACCAAACCATATCATGTTTCATTTGCATAGTACTAGTATTGTAAAATGTGTGGTGTTACATATCTATGTTGAGAAAATTGGTGGGTGATCATAGTACTATTGTGCCTTTGGAAGGCATGGAGTTTGAGGAGAACTTATCTTATGAGGAAAATTTAGTGGAAACATTAGATAGACAAGTGAAGCGGCTTTGTTACAAGGATGTTTATTTGATTAGGTGCTTTGGAGAAATCAACATCTTAAAAGTACAACGTAAGAAGTGGAATCAAGTAGGATGCGGCGATACCTCTATCCTTTCCATTCTACTCAAGCCTATAATATTAGGTTCTTCCAATTCTCAATCATCCTAGTTCTTTAACTCTTGAGTCTCGTGATATGACATGGATGCATATGCACCAAAATGATTTATTCTATGATGTTTTTAATGATTTGAATAAGTTTTGACATGAGTTTTAGAGACTTGTGATTTTCAAATGACGAATTATGCATTATTCCTTTTGTTTGGAAGTTTCATGTTCTGAGTCAAGCCTTTCAAGCCTTGTTCTTCCACATTTGAGGATGAATATTCCCAACAAGGATATGATGTAATGACCCGAATATTATACGAGTTCAATGAAAATTGAAAATTTCATTTTGGACAAAATTATGACCAACTATCATCTCAAGGGAGACCACACGGCTAGTATGAGGTCATGCAGTTGTGCGTCCTCCAGTGAAATGATACTTGGCCTTAATTTTTGGTGTGTGGCCTTAGAGTGGATTGTTGGGCTAAGGCACATCACACTTATACCTATATGGGCCATATAAAACTTCACGGACTATGTGGAGGGCCGTGAGCATGGAACACTAATGTTTGGAGCTAAGTAGTGAGACATGGCCTACACGGACCGTGTGAAGACAAACAAGACGTATGGCCTTCAAGGTGGGAAAAATTCTAAGAGTTGCCTCACTCTTGACGTGGAATATTTTATTTTGGTTAAGGTTGATGCCACGGGTAGTGGTACTGACCGTGTGAAACCACACGACCCGTGTGGCCCAATCGTATGGCTCACTTTTGGCTCAAAATATTCTAAGTATGGGATCTTCAAACTCAAGCTAATCTCACTTTCAAACCTTCAATTAAAGATCATTTATGATGTTTAAGGCCATCATGGGTCTCCTACATTAAGTCAAGTTCAAAAAAATTTCATTGGTTAAGTTTTTCATAAGTACCGATTGAAGAGTCAACTTTAAATGGGAATATCTCTTAGCTTATAATGAACTGGGAGTCCCAAGACCTATCAAATTAAAGCTTGTTGAGTGCTTTCCATAACTTAGACTCACCTCATTTCGAGTTCGGAGCAAGAAGTTATGACCTTTTATGTAAAATCTGTTTGGGCTAGATGGGAGGCTTCACGAGGTGTGAGATGTTGCGGGTAAAATTTAAAGGGGTGTTTTATTGAGGTATTTTTGATATTTTTACCCATTCTCAAGGCTTTTCTAGACCTTTAAACCTCCCTTTTTATTCCTAAAGCTCTCCTACGCTAAATCCAAAACCCTCATTCAAGACTAATTCACTCAAGCCACTGTAGAATCTATTCCAAAGAACTCTTGAAGTTTTTCAACTTGTGAGCAAGATGATTCAATTCTTCTTCAAATTCTTTTGGGTTTCTTCATCTTGGTAGAGGTATGTGTTTAATCCTTGATTCCTTCCAATCAAGGAGACCCAAATCCTTTCAATCAAATTTCATGAATTTAAGCTCTCTTTCAATATGGATTTTCATTATTTGGATTTATTAAATTAAATTGATGTAGGGGCTTTACATATTTGATGATTTTATGTTATATTAAGCCCTATTATGATGATCTATATTGAGTTTATGAAATTATAAATATGCATGTCCCCTTTTAAGACTTCTTTATGCGTGGGTTATTATATTATAATTTTATATATGGATTTAATTATATTTTCACTTGAATTTCATATTATATTGTTGATTTTAGATTGGATCTTAATTACCCATGTTTTCATCACACTATTTATGGCACTTGCAATAATTACATTGGATTTTCATGAAAACTATGAAGTGGGTTAAGTCCAATTATGTTCTATGATAAATTTGATAAGATTATGGTTATGACAAGAATATGATCGCATATATATCTATGATTATGGGTCTTTGAGAATTATAGGTGCTTGCACCATTATGTATCTACGAATGAGTTATTCCTATGCATGAGTTTTATTATGACTATAAGTTATGATTTGGCATTTGAGCCTAAATATGAATTGTTATGAATGTGGTTTGGCCTTTAAGCCCAAGAATGCATGAAAATGATTTGAAAGCTTATGCCTCTTTTACAAGCATGTATATATATGTATTCTAGTGGGATGATGACCTAGCATCGATGGATTAAATGTTGGCGTGGACTATCCCCAATGGTCCGTACTCCTTTCCTTGAACTATGTGCCAGCACAGGAATGGTAGTCATCACCAAAATGACTAGGTCATAAGAGATTCCTATTCATTTATGATATGATATGATATGTTTTGATAAGGAAATCCTTTCGAAATGATTGGGTCATAATAAAGGTGGTCACCATATAGGAAATGATCAGGTCGTAAGGTGTGGCACAGATTACCTTTGGCAAGTAATCTTATCTCATCCAATGGGTGGTCAACATCAGGCAAATTCATGTAATAGTTTGCATGGGTTTAAGATGTTGGTTATGGACACATCCCCACTATATATATGAGCATCATTTGCACTTCATTCATCATGAATTTCATAGCATCTTGTAATATTACATTCTTTACTATATAACTCTTTCTCTATTATGTTCTCTTGCCATCTAATATCGTATGCAAGTTTTTGTAAGTTACATGCATTACACCCCACATACATAGTACATTTAAATGTACTAGTGCATAATTTTGCCAATATGATCTCACCATGTAGGGATTGGAGATTTCTTTTATCCACCGTTGATTGCTAGGTCAGAACTGAGACATTTATTGTAGTGAGTCCTATCCTCCAAGGACAAGCCACCATTCCTCTATCTATATTTCCTCTATTTGTGTTATTTACTTTGAGGGTGATCCCGGGACATGTCTTGGCCCCCGTCCTATCTTACGACTAGTTGCATTGTTGGACATCTTGTACACTCTCGTCAGGTCTATATGTTACGTATTGTATTTGAACCTTATGATTATGGATATTAATTGGATATGACTATTATGGATTGATTATTGTAATTATGATATATATGTATATTTGATATGGAAATATAGAAGATCCTAAGTCCCGAATCGCCCCAATAGCATGAGTCATACTTACCCGCCTCTTAGTCTTTATGTGCTATGTGTTATGTGAATCCATGTTAACCCCTTTACCTATGATATACCCATAATATGAGTCCGACTTTCCTATCCGTTAGAACTATGTATTTACTTTTGAATACGCTTCTGAACCAATGATCTGCATTTGGATATATTGAGGCTTGTTTGGGGACTCTAGGGTCGGCCATGTCACTCTTAGACCTCAAGTCCAGGTCATGACAAAGTGAGTCGTTGGTAAGCCTATGCCTTACCTTTAATATTTGCCAGGTTACTAACCCCTTTTTTGTTGAGATCCATTAAGTTAAAGAAGGTGTAGTGAAGCCCGTGCCTTTACCTTTTTGGTATAAAAAAAATAAGTTGCTCTTTCGAAACTTTTCAATTAATTTGTTAGACATTTGGCTCCATACTCCACATATATACACACACACACATGTGTGTGTATGTATGTATGTATACATACATATATATATATATATATATATATATGTATATATACACTCTAATGTACTAACATATATTTTTCCTAAATTATTAAAAATGTAGGGTTCATTAGGCATTCTTGTGAAGACTATTGAAGAAGATTGGTGAATCTTCATGCATCGAGGTCAACCCAAATGATACCTTGCCCTATTTTCTTTAGATGCTATTAGTGTTTGGAAACTATGTAATTTTACTACTTTTGGGAGTGAGCTAGGAACATATCCATTGGCCCCACCTATGTTATGTTTAAAGTCATGCTGGATGATGAGTAAAGGAGTCTATGGTCTTTTTCTTTTGACTAAGTTATTCTTTCCCTTGTGATGTTGTTATGACGCTAATAGATCCTTTCTACTATAGCTTGTGATGATGATTTTATTGCCTTATGAATGCTTAATAATACACTAAGATGGCTTGGTTAGGGTCATTCATTGTTCTAATCATTGTGTCACACCAAGGGCCTAGCTTGGTCATGATTAACTTGGTATTCAAAGCATAATATTTTGAAGTGTCCTAGGGAGTCAAAAATGCAATATCAAATAGATTCTTATTAATCAGTGTAAAGTATACCACACCTATGAGTAGGAGGCTATCAAATGTTTTAAGAACCTTTACTTCTTTCAAGATCTATGTGATGCCATGTAGTGTACCTTGAGGTTTCTCATCTTTAATGAATGTCCTTGCAATTTTGAGAATATGCATCCTCGAAGAGAATCTTTGAAATGGGGACACAATGTCAAAGAGTGACAAGCTTCTTCGATTTTTCGAGCTCCTTATGATCCTATGGCTGAGACAGTCACTTATGCGGAGTTTCTACCCGCATTTCAAATGCTAGCCCAAGTTGTTACGATTTAAGACAACAAAGATGGAGTTTTTGAAAATGTGGGCACGCTAGTAATTAGGCTCTGTGACTTTGTGAGAAAGAACCCGTCCGAATCGATAGTTCTAAAGTTGATAAATATCTATAAGAGTTTATTTATGAAGTGTATAAAAATATGCTATCATGAGGATTTCCTTGGATGAAAAGACAAAACTAGTGGCCTACTAACTTAAAGGAAAATCTAGGGCGTATGAGTAATGGAAAACTGAGAGGATTGAAGATTTGGGTGCTATTTCTTGGGAAGAATCCAAAAGTACATTTATTGACCACTTTTGTCCCTTGGAATTAAGGGAACTGAAGGTCAAAGTGTTTGTCAATCTTCAGCAAAGGAACATGATTGTAAGGGAATACACCTTCAAATTTACCAAATTGTCTAAATATGCTCCTTTTATGGTTTCAGATTCAAGGCAAGGATATGTAAGTTTGTTATATGTGTCTTTGATTTATTGTCCCAAGATTGTAAAACAACCATGTTAATGAAAGAGATGGATAATTGAAGGCTTATTACCACTGTGAAACAAATTTAGGATGAGAAGATGAGGAAGAGGGATAGCGAGTCGAAGTGGGCTCGATTGAATAGTGGCAGTTTCTCTTACCAAATCTCTGAAAATGGTGGGAATGGCAGATTTCATGACAGGCAAAGGCCATCAGGATAGGGTCCATTTAATACTGCAACATCAAGGTTCAATAAAGATAAATGGTCCAAACCCAAAGCTCAAAGAGGATATTGGGATACCCAAGCTACTCTCACTTGTAAGAAGTGTGGGAAGACTCACAAAGGAAAATGCTAGCCAGGTCAGATCGGTACTTTAAGAGGGGAAGCCTGACCCCCATCCTAAGAATTACAGGAGTATTGGTGTCACGATCGAAGCCTAGGACCTAGCCATAACACGGTGAATGAGAATCCGTAGGAATTTCAAACAAATCCCTTAACAATTAATCAAGAATTCAATGTAAATCATTGAGATATACATAAGTGGAAGCATATACATGACATATCTCACAATTATAAGGAATATTGTTACATGATGAAAAATAAGTTTGAAACTAAAACTATACATAGGCTTAATAAATACCTCTAAATCATGACATAAGATGAGGGCTCAGATAGACCCCGACTCACACTGAACATACAAAAAGCTGTATCTAATATATAAAAAAACATGAAAGGTAAGATAGTAGACTCTGTCCTAGAAGCAAGAGGACTCAACCATTTCAAATCCTTGAGATATTTGAATTTAGCCGCAGGGATAGATTATAGGATCACTTGCACCTTTATTATGATATAATGTCAGCATAGACAATACGTTAGTATGTTTGAACATACTAAGTATGTGGGCATGAAACATGAGGTAAACATGATGAAACCTACAATTGGAAAGTTATTGGACAATATACACTATAAAGAAGTGGAACAAATAATAGTTAATCTTGAAATCCTTGTGTTGCATGAGCGCCATTATGTATAATCACATGAAGAGATACATTCATAATCAACACTTGAAATCAGACAAACCATCTTGAAGAATCTTGGTGCAACTTCTTTCTCACAGGCCTTGCCTATTTCAGAGAGTAAATACTTTATGGGCTTTGTCCATTTCAGATACTTTCACTCGATAAACCTTATAGGTCTTGCCGACCTTATAGGCTATTTTTAGGTAAAGATGTGTTAAGGACAGTTTGGTTAAAGTTTGGATAGTTTGATTTGTTGACGTCGATATCTCGGGAAATGGCGTAAGGTTGTGCTACCTGATTTCATGTCGTGTTAAGTTGGTCTATGCTATGAATTGTGGACTATTTCCAGCATGTTACGAACCTAAATTAGGAAGTATACACTATGTATATGGAATGGGTAGTAGACACATAAGCTTAGGGGTGGAAGGGATGAAATAACGTCGTTGGGTCGATGCTTATGGGTTGCTGCCCAAAGTTTACTTTTACATTAAATTGGACTGCCAAGAAGTGTTTCTTACTTGCTAATACCAGTGTTATTGCCTATCCTATTATAGATAAATATGTGAGAGAAAAGGAGGTTACTCCGTGGTAATAAGGAGGTCATATATCGAGGTATGTAAAGCTACTTGATTTCGTATTATTTGGCATGAAACATAGATCCCTCCTTGGAATATAAAGGCACTTACCATCTCTGACACAACTATTCACCATGTCTCCACTCTTTCACATGTTCATATGCTTCCGTACATAGTAATCATCAAATCTGCATACATACTTAGATACCAAATTACATGGGTTCTTGTTGCTAAATAAAGTTCACGAGTTGTTTCATCTCATACGCATTTCATTAGTTGCATAATGAACTCTTTTCATTGTCGTATTGCCTTGTGTGATTATTTACATGTCATATACTATATATATAGTCCTACGGCTCTAATATTATGACACCATAAGAATTATCTCAAAAGTTATTGAAAGATAAAGTATATTGCTTATCGATGGATGGTAATCTGAGGGGTGGAAGAATCACCTAGCCAGGGTCGATACTATCATGGGGGGTAGCCCAAGGGGTGAATGGAAAATCCTAGCAAGGGACGATCCTAATATAGATTTACCACTGATCAGTTGGTCATTTATATTACATGTTGTACACAGATTATATAGTAAATATAAAGTAATAAAAAGAGCATAAGGTACATGATCCCATAGTGTAACTAAAGATGGTCTCTCATCCTACACCAGTTCATAGTTTTAGTTGAGTTGTTACTTCATATACAGTATTTCGTGACTTACATATTCATTATATTATCTCGTACTGCCGTCCTTTACGAGGGACCTCCATTTCATGCTGCAGGTACAGGTGCTAGTACTGCTCCCAAGTAGGAGTACAGGATATCCAACTGCTGTTGCCAAGCTCCAAGTTGCTTCAGAGATTTGTGTATCTAGAGCTCATATTTTAGTATTGTATAGTTAGTTGAGGCAGGGCTTGTCCCGAACCTCATTAGATACTTTTCTTTAACTAGAAGCTTTGTAGACTATGTAAATTAAATTGTGGTCATGTCTCATACTTTGGACACCGTGGCCCCAACGGCCTAGCTATATACATTTCCTTTTGGCTTGTTATTACTACTTACTTTCTTAAAGGTATGTTGAATGAAGAAACCCCTTATAATATGTACAGAAAGTGCATGGATAGAGGTTGGTTCTCCTGGACCTTATCGGCAACGGGTGCCAGTCTGCTTTAATGGGACTATGGGCGTGACATAATTAGTGAGGTTTTTGACAATTTTAATGGAGAAGGTATTGAAAGAAAAGTTTTTTTGGTAATATTCTTCACTTCATTTTTTGATGTTTTCTCGATCTTCTACGGTCTATTTTGGCCAAATTTTTTGATGTAGACTTAGGTGGTTGTGGAGGAAGACTTTTGGGATTGTATTTGGGATTCTGGTCACAGCTCCTAGGTTTTGTATTTTAGGCACTTTTGGCCTAATTTAACCTGTTTCTAAAGATAGTACAGCTGACTTAACCATGTTTACAAGGTAAATTGTTCCTTTGACTGTTGAGAAACATTGGGAGGCCATTTGGAGAGGCAAATATTAGCTGGAGTGACTGAAATTTTGGGGCTTCGGTAGCTAGGTAGGCTAGTGATGTCGCCCAAGTTACACCTCCTTTTTAGAGGGTATAGCAGTTAATCTCAAGAAATAGAACCTAACCTAAGTTAGATTCGAACTCACAGGGAATACATTGTTAACTGACTCAATCCCCCATAGGGTGGGCGGTTTGGAATAATCTATGCTAAATATAAACTAACTAACTATCATGACAAAAAAATCTATTGAGGAGAGAAACTAGGGTATTGTGTTCCCCACGATCCTCAACTCTATATCCTTGGATAACCTAATTCTTGTTTAGTGTATAGCACACAACACGATAATTTGAGTTTACCAAGCCCTTTGGTAGAAGGTGAGAGATGAATTTCACTACATGATTTGGCCCATCTCCATAGTGTGCATTACTAACAATTACCTATAAGTCCCAATACAATCTCCCCTTGGCCCAGTTTGGTTGATTAGACGAGAACACATCAACCGAATCCGGTTAATTAATCACTTTTCCTATTCGTTCCTACCTTGGTCCAGTCAATAACACTAGGCGAGTTCTAATGTTCGCCACCATAAAAAATATATATAAAATGAAGAGAGTTAATTAATACATGCATATGCACCTTCCATGAATTGTGGATTATCCGATTTGACTTTGTTATCTTCATGCTTCCCACAACCCTAGTTGTGGGTTTAGCTACTCATGCTTTGCGTAGATAAAGAGAGTATGAATTTAGAAGACATAATTAAACAGTTACATGATTGAATTAAGATCAAGCAAATCCAAAGTCAATGAAAATCACAAGTGTGAATATTGAATTAAAGCACAAGTATTTCAAAGACTTTCTCAACTTTTCTCTCTTAGAATATTGAGTTGTCTGAGCGCAAAACCTATATCTACTGAAAACTCACATGTACCAACTTCTTCCTCTCAAAAAATAACTTAAAAAACCTATTTATAGTAATTAAAAATAAGTCCTAATAAATTAGGAAAACTGGTTGGCAAACTCCATGAAAGAACTCTACGACTCATAGTATCCTCTATGACTCGTAGTCGGGGTCTCGCAATCAACTACTGAAATTTGAGACTTCTCTTCTACGACACCCCTTCATGACTTATAAATTGATTTATGATCCATAATGGGGGTTTCATGTGATGAAATTCCTGCAAGTCCACTTCTCTGATCCTCATGGCATAATAGGTGGTATACGACTCGTAAATTGTTCCACGACTCATCTGCATGTTCGATGACTTCAACTTCAGCAAATAGCCCCTCACTAGAAAATCCTCACAAAACATCTTTATGACTCATAGAATGCTCTATAACTTGTACAACAATAAACCAAGAACTTCTGCAATTTTTCCCAAAATCATGTCTAACCAGTAATCCTATAAATCTAAAATAAAAAATACCTAAAAATGATTAAAGTCGCATTGAGAACACACAAATTCCTAAGTTTTAAGCATCAAAAACATTGCATTTGACAGCATATTATCTAGGCTTTTCCTAACCTTAGACTGGTGTAGTTATGTGCATGTTGAATTGACATGTATGCTACATGATAGATGTGCCTTGTATGTGTAATGTGTTGTGATGGGATTGTACTCTGAGTTATTAGTGATGAATGTTATGGTTTTGATATGTTCCGGTATTACTGGTTCTATGAAGGTCAGATAACGACCAATTACGGGCTAATATAGTTAGACAGGTACGTATTCTGACCTATAATGTTGTCTGTGAAAGCCTGTGACTGATGTTACGGAGATATGATGACCGTGAGTATACTTGTTTCTTACTTGTTGTACTATGACTTTACTCTTGCATAATTATGATTATGGTGAGAATAACTGTTGTGGAGGTGGGTAGGTCATGATACTGCTATTGTTATTGAGCTTTACACTTATTATCTATAATGGACTGGAACATGGTAAGATGGCCTAGTAGGCCCAATTTCACACAAATTATTGTGGCATTATGCTCTGTTACACTACTGATAGTTGTTACCTACAGGTTATTTACATAACAAAGGGATACGCTGGTTGATATTACCTGAGCGGGTGAGCCGTTATATGTGATTTATGAGAGAGAGATGACTTGATTTGGGGAATCTAGATCTGAATAGGCTAGTGAGAGGATAGCTTAGACTATGCTTCGAGACCGAGATGACGCATCCTGTAGTTCAAGTATATAGTGGCCATGTCCAAGTGTTTGAGATCTAGGGTGATGCAGCTCATGTTCTTACTCTCCCATGGTCATATGAAAATGTTCGAGATGGGGTGCCGATTCTAAAGGGGTCTGAGCAATTGTGGTTACTTGGGGCCTAGGGCTCCGCTAACTATATTTTTCGGGCTAGACCCCGTTGATCGATATTTTGGGTCGAGGACCCTTGTCACAACCCAATCCTAGGCCCTAGACATAACACGACAAATGGAAACTCGAAGGGACCCAAACAAGCCCCTTAGCATATCAATCACACATCATTGGTCGCGGAAGTAATGTAAACAACAACAAGAGATATAAAACAAAGGAAGCGATACTAAGGGTAGTCTTTGATATTCTTAAATTAATATAGAGTCAAGCTTAAACATAAGTACATCATAATATTGCAACACCTCTAACATAGAATTGAGCAGGGGCTAAGACAATTTCCGGGCTCACCCTCATAATAACAAGTGTTCAACAAAAGAAGTCTCAATATAGAAAAAGTAGTAAAGATAATGTCCCCGAACTTGAGGACTTGCCAAAGCTTGCTTCAATGCGACGTACTAGCCACATGGAGGATGATCAAGTGGTGCTCCTATTCTTACATGGTAATATCATATAGGCATAGAATATGCGTTAGTACATTTGAATGTACTAAGTATGTAGGATGCAGTGCAAAAAACATAAGCCAATAGAGTCAAAATGTATAGTAATAAGCAATAGAAAAGTGAGATCTCAATAAGGAATGCATGGTCAATGCTTGAGGTAAAATATGATTGTAAATAGTTCAACTTGCATAGAACAAATACATATATGGGAAGAGACCCTAACTGACATGAGTAAGACCAAGCGAGTTACAACTTGCAATCTCGATTATTACCCCTCATCGGTAAAGAGGTGGTCTACTTATCAAGGTAAACCATGCTTCATCTTAGAGGAGCCTGTCCCATTTCAGAGAAGCAAACCCCTCTTACGGGAACCCACCCCATTTTGGGGTGGATTTCACGATAACGTGCACTAAATGGATCCACTAGTATAGAAAGGGTAATAATCATTATCCTATATCGGCACATAGTTTGAGTAAAAGAGTATGGACCCTTGAAGATAGTCCATGCCGACATCCAATCTATCGGTGCTATGTTGTCGAGGTGATAATGCACACTCATATCATAATCTTTAAGGAGGTCTAGCCACCTTCTTTGTCTCAAGTTAAGATCTTTTTGGGAGAACACATATTGGAGACTCTTGTGGTGAGTAAACATATCAACGTGAACCCTATACAAGTAGTGACGCCAAATTTTCAAAGCAAATACCATGTCCACCAATTCAAGATCATGGGTTGGATAATTCTTCTCATGCACCTTAAGTTGTCTAGAGGCATATGCTACCACCTTACCATTTTTCATCAAAATACACCCCAAACCTATCCTTGAGGCATCACAATATACTACAAACCCTTCCAACCCTTCCGATAGAGCTAAGACAGAAATAGTGACAAACTTATCTTTCAAAGTTTGGAAACTCTTTTCACACTCATCGATCCACACAAATTTCACCTTCTTTTGTGTCAATTTTGTCATGTGATAAGCAATAGAAGAAAAATCATTTACAAACCTCTGGTAGTAACCCGCCAATCCCAAGAAACTTCTAATGTCCAATGAAATCAAAGGTCTAGGCCAATTTCTAATCAATTCTATCTTTTTAAGGTCCATCTTAATGCCATCACCCAACACCACATGCCCTAGAAAAGGAATCTCTTTTGACCAAAACACAAATTTTTCATATTTTGCATACAACCTCTCCTCCGTCAAGATTTGCAACACACCCTCAAGTGATCCACATGCTCCTCCTCACTATGGGAATAAATCAATATATCACCAATAAAAACCACCACAAAAGTCAAGCTAAGGTTTAAAGATCCTATTCATGAGATCCATGAACACAGTTGGTGCTTTTGTCAACCCACAGGACATAATCACAAACTCAAAGTGACCATGCCTAGTCCAGAAAGCAGTCTTGGGAATGTCACACTCCCTCATTTTCATTTGGAGATACCTGGACCGAAGATCGATCTTAGAAAAAAGACTAGCTCCTTGAAATTTATAAAAAAGGTCATCAATCCTTGGTAGGGGGGGACTTGTTCTTTATGGCGACTCTATTAAGTTGCGGATAATCAATGCAAATTCTAAGAGAACCATCATTTTTCTTCACAAATAACGCTGGTGAAACTCAAGGTGACTTACTATGACTTAATAAAAGCTTTTCCAACAAAAGCCTCAATTTCTCCTTCAACTATGCCAGGGCCATACAGTAAGGGGGAATAGAAATAGGTTGAGTATCGAGAAGGAGGTTTACAGAAAAGTTTATTTCCCTTTTGGGAGGGATATAGGGAAGCTCATCAGGGAAGACATTAAGAAACTCATTAACTATCGAAACCGACTCTATAGGAAGGTCTTTGGACTCTACATCCCTAACCCACACAAGATGATAGAGACAACCCTTAGAAATCAACTTTTGGGCTTTCAAACAAGAAATGAACCTACCCTTTACCACCACATCATGACTTTCCACTCAAATACAGGCTCAGTTGGGAATTGGAATTTAGCCCTATGGGTTCTACAATCAATATAAGCATAATGTGCATGCAACCAATCTATCCCAAGAATGATATCAAAATCCACCATACCTAATTCATCAAAATCACAAGGTAAGATTTTATGGAAAATGAACATAGGATAATTTCTATAGACTCTTTTAGCAATAATGGACTCACCAACAAAGGTAGATACTTCATAAGGTTCAAACAACAATTCAGGACTAACATGATGCTTTTTGGAAACTAAAGGAGTAACAAAAGAAAGAGTGGCGCTCAGATCTATCAATGCATACACATCAAAATAAAAAACCTTTAACATACTGGTGATGACATTGGGCACCTCATTCACCCCCTGTCTCCCTTGAAGTGCATAAAATCTATTTTTTCTTGGTGCACTCTCTTGCTTGCCTCCTCTTCCCCTTTGACCCGCATTTGCACCTTGGCCTTGTGGACGACCATCTCTACCTTTGTTTTGAGCATGACGACAATCAATAACTTTGTGACCCATCTTACCACAATCAAAGCAAGCATTATAATTCCTCAAACATGGACAATTATGATTCTTTTCACACCTTGGGCATCTACTGTTTACCATTCCTCCATTACATCCTTTGAATCTTGGATTATCATTAGCAAATCTCTTACAAGGAGCATTGGAAGACCCTTGGACTTGGAACTTGTGGCCTTGAGGAAATCTGCAACCCTTGGAACCTTGGAAACCACCTTCAAAATATGCCCTCTTGGACTCACCACTTCTTCTTTTTCCAAGCTTTTCCCCCTCTAGTTACTCGACATAAGACATGAGTCAGGATAAATCCATATCACTTACCAGCATAGCGGTACCACACTCCTCATTAAGTAAGTCGGACACTTCCAACATGGATTTTTTCAACCTTGATCTAGGCTTGGCAACCAATTTGTGAAGCATACTTGTAGAGTTTGTTGAACTTGAGGGCATACAACCTCACACTCATTGAACCTTGCTTAAGGTTCATAAACTCCCTCATTTTAGTCTCTCTTGGCTTGATAAGAAAGAGCCGGTTGAGAAATGCAGCTTTTAAACTCTTCCCAAGGGACAACATCATTATTCCCCTTCTCCAAGTTCCATTGTGTGAACCAAAACTGATCCACCCCTTTTTGTTGGTAGGCTGCCAACTCTACCTTTTCCTCCGAATTGACCCCCATGATGGATAACACCTTGTACACCTCATGTATGAACTCTTGGGGATCCTCATCCATCTAGGATCCATGGAATTCTTGTGGGTTCATTCTAGTGAAGTCCCTCACCCTAGAAGTCGGAGTAGGAGCATAAGGGGATTAGGCCCCTTAGTTGATTTAGTTGGTCATAGCATGAGCCAACATTGCAATAGCGTCTCGGAACACATCTTGGCCTACCCCTCCACTTGAGGAGCTTGAGGAGTGGGAGGAGCTAGTTACTCCTCGAGTGTATGGGCTCTACTCAGTCTTTCTCTTGCAATTGGTATGATCTAGAATAGCAAAGAGCATTTGTTAGGGGAAAAATCCTTACATTAACATCTAAAGCACGATATAGACCATAAAAAAGTGAAAACTTTCTTAAAACAAATCATAGCCTCCCATTCATAGTTGTAGTTCGCTTCACAACCATGAATAAAACTTTAATCAATGCATTGTGTTGGATTCCAAGGACCATTAACAACCTAGAGCTCTGATACCATGTTTGTCACGACCCAATCTTAGGGCTTAGATGTGACACAGTGAATAGGAACACGAAGGGACGAAAACAAGCCTCTTAGCATGTCAATCACATACCCTTAGTCGCGGAAGCAAAGTAAATAACGACAAGAGACATAAAACAAGGGAAGTGGGAATAAGGGAAGTCTTTGATAATCTTAAAAGAACATAGATGTCACGACCCAAGCCTAGGGCCTAGACATAACAAGACGAATGGGAACCCAAAGAGACACCAAACAGGCCTCGTAGCATATCATTTACACATCCTTGGTCGCGGAGCAACGTAAACAATAATTAAAGAGTATAAACAAGGATAAAGAGACAAAGGGAATTCTTTCACAGCATAAGTCATCAAAAGAGTCAAAGCTCAAAGCATAATTACATAACTTGTCAAAAAAACCTCTAGCATAGATTGGGCAGGGGCTAAGAAAATTTTTTGGGATAACCCTCATAGGCATAAGCATTTGAACAAAGAAAAGAGTCTTTACATAACATAGGATCAATAGTTATTGTCCTCGAAGTTGAGGACTCACCAACCTTGCTTTAAGAGATAGTACTAGACATGTGGAGGAGGACGATGATTAAGTGGAGCACCAGTTACTACATTGTAACATCATTTAAGCATAGAATATGTTTTCCAATGTTTGAATGCACTAAGTATGTAGGATGCATTGTAACAAGAGCTAAGTAACATAGTCAAAATGCATGTACACAGGCAATAGGTAAAAGTATAACAATATGGCATGCATGATCATTGCTCAATGTAAAATATTCTTGCATATAACATATTACATGTGTAAGAAGAGACCATCATCATAGACCAAACATTTAGTAATTGGAATCCAAGGCCTACCACCACCTTGGAAGGCGATTGAGGTATCCACCCCTCAATTGGTAGATGGGCATAGCACCCCCCATCATGGTGGTTAAGGTATATACCCCTTAACTGGTAGATTGGACATAACACCTTCCATCATTTTGGTCAAGGTATATACTCCTCAACATGGCAGATTGGTATAGCACCCTCATCATAGTGGTTAAGACATATATCCCTTAACTGGTAGATGAACATAGCACCCTCCATCATAGTGGTTGAAGCATAGCACCCCCTCAACAAGGTGTGGTCAACTTGCAACACTATAGATACTTTTCATAAAATCAATACATACAAACATGCCTTTCATCATCATATAGTCACTTGACTCATAGGTCATGCAATAGATCATTAATAACTCAAGAACTCTAAACCAGACATTTTATGAACCACTTGGCGAGTGTGTAATGTTAGTTCAAAAACATGCTATTCAGGAGTGAAATCATATGAGAAAACTTAGTGTAAATACACCACCTATACTTGGTAAAACCCTCGTACAAGATACATTAGAACCCCTCATCAAATATCATCATTGTATATACATTCATACCTCAAATTATGCTTAAATAGTCCACATTTCATGAAACCCCAATATAGTTAATAATCAATTCATAAGAAGAATTACCCGTAGATAAATCAACTTGAAATCATGAATTTACTTAAAAAGGAATGTTGGCCACCATGGGTGAAAGGACCTAATGGTTGAAGCCCATATACCTCAACTTTGGAGATTTCTTTGTTGAAGATTTGAATGAGAACTTGAAGCTTGAATGGAATTTCTTGAATCTGGAATGAGTTTAGGACACATGAATTGGGTGAAATATTTGGCTAAGTGTTTGAGAGGGTTTTGGAAAATGTCTTAAATAATATGGGTTTGAAAAATGACTAAGTATAGGTCGTTCTATACATAGGAAGGCTTACGACCAAGACCATAAAGCCTTAGGCCAAAACTGAAAAACTGGCAACAAAATACATTGCTTTGTGAAACCAACGAGAACAGCCTTTGAAAGTCAAAATTTTTGGAGAACAAAATTTTACTATGGTTGCTCTAAAATCTGGGTTAGACCTATTTACCACTCAATTTTTCCTCCTGATCAAGAATATGAAGTTGGATTTTCAATATCATGCATGGATTTGACATATATTGAATTTACGATTGTGGGCATTTTCAAGGCATATTTTCGGGCACTTTTTGGGCATTTAATTAGAGTCAAGCTTAAACGTAAGTACATCACAATATTCCAACAACATCTCTAACATAAAATGGAGTAGGGGCCAAGACACTTTCCCGGATCACCCTCATAATAACAAGTGTTCAGCAAAAGAAGTCTCAATATAACAACAGTAATAAAGATAATGTCCCTGACCTTAAGGACTCATGAAAGCTTGCTTCAATGGATCGTACGAGGAATGTGGAGGATGATCAAGTGATGTTCCGATTCTTACATGGTAATATCATGTAGACATAGAGTATGCATTACTACGTTTAAATGTGCTAAGTATATAGGATGTAATGCAATAAATCATAAGTCAATATAGTCAAAATATAGGAATAAGTAACAGATAAGTGAGATTTAAATATGACATTCATGGTCAATGTTTGAGGTAAAACATGCTTGTAAATCATTCAATTTGCATAGAACATAATACATGTGTGGGAAGAGATCCTAAATAACATGAGTAAGTCCAAGCGAGCTACAACTTCTAATCCGATAATTACCCCTCATCGGTAAAGAGATGGTCTGCTTTCCTAGGTAAAACATACTTCCCCTTATAGGAGCCCATCTCATTTCAGTGAAGTAAACCCCCCTTAAGGGGACCCATCTAATTTCGGGGTGGATTTATGATAAAATGCACTAAATGGATCCACTAGTATAGCATGGGTAATAATCATAATCCTATGTTGGCATATAGTTTGAGGAAAGGAGTATGGACCCTTGAAGATAGTATGCGCTGACATTCAATCCATCGGTGCTACATCTGACTACTTGAAAAAATCCTCACTTTAATAATTTGTAAGAAACATGAAAAAATGAGATGAGTAGCTCTTAAACATTCTTGACCTCCAGTGGTGAGCCTAAGATGAAACATGAGAGTAGATCATAATCGTACATGTACCCTTGCTTTAACATGAATGGCTCACAAGAGGTAAAAATCTTGAAATAGGACTTAACTTGATACTTTCAACATCATAGATACTTTTCATGAATTCAATACATACTTGAAAGCCCCTAACCATCATATGGTTAGTTGACTTGTAAATCATGATAAGTTATTGAGAATTCTTGACTTGACATTTTATCAAACACTTGGTGGATTCATGGTACTAGTTCAAAATCATGCAATTCATGAGTGAAATCATGTGAGAAAACTCAATGGAAGTCAACCCACCAGCACATTGTAAAACCTTCAGGTAGGGTACCTTGAAATCCATCATCAAATCTCATAATAGATCATAGTTTGATAGCTCAAAACATGCATAGTCTCAATAGACAAAACCCACTCATGGTACAAGATCGAAATAGATAGTCATGCATAATCATCATTCCATAAAACTCCAACATAATTCATACTTATAATCCATAATAAAAGATACCCATATATGATACAACAAGAAAACATGCAATTTTCATTAGAAGGAAGATTGGGCTCCATGGGTGAAAGGACATATCGAAAGAAACCTACATACCTCAAACTTGGGTTTTCCTGAATTGATCTTAAAGAGAACTTGGAGCTTGAAGAGAATCCTTGAGTTCTAAAGTTAGGCTTGAAATCCTTGAAATTTGAATGAGAAATTTGGTTTAGTCTTGGAGAGGTTTTTGAGAGGGTTTTGAGTGATACAGAGTTGAAAAATGGTAAAGTATAGGTGTTTTCACACATAAGTGGACATGGGGCTATGACCTCAATGCCCTTGGCCGACACAGGAAATTAAGGAAGAATCAACATTGGTTTGAGTCTGGTCCGCGATGTGAACCCATCACGGAGGAGTAATTTACACTTATCCGCTCCCAGTCTGCATCGCGGTCTGGTAGCAAATGCACACTTGATATGAAAAATTAGTAAAAACTATTTTTTGCTATTGGTCCACTAAAATCTAGGGTATACCTATCTCCTAATAAATTTTTTCCTTTGATCGAGAATATGCAGTCAAATTTTTGATATCACACATGAATTATGAGATATATAGAAATTACGATTATGGGCATTACCAAAGCACATTTTTGGGGCATTCAACCCTGCAAATTCCACCATAGGGAAAGGCCCTATGATTGACGTTATGCTTTGAGATACAATTACTATACAAAGGGAATTCTTTCTCCTGATCCCACTATTATGCATATATAATGGATCAGGGGCCACGTGCCAACACAAGGTCGAGGAACCAGTTAATATGTGATTGATTATCCATGGATTCACTTACCTATTCACACCTATATTGTGCATGGCATACCTTCTGGGCTTATTGGGGCTCAGATGGTGTTCAAGCTTAGATACTAGGGCCTTCATCCACGTATAGTTGACCCTTGTTCTGATGACATGGAGAGATGGGCTTGATGATGTTCTCTGAGATTTTAAGATGATCTATTGGTTTTAAATTGTGCGCGGGTGTACCTCCCGAGCTTATAGGGATATGAGTCGCATATAGGTGTGGTTGTTAGGCCCTTGCACCCATGTAAGATATTAGGTTCAGTTTGGGTTGAGGTAATGGGATTAATGTGTGGGATAGCCACATTTATCTGCATTTGAGCTTCATATTATATATTATTTTCTCGGTTAGTTGATGATGCTTATCGGGTGCCTTTTTATTGTATTAACACCTATCTCCGCATCTTTCCATGGTACAGGTCTAGGATCTAGTCGGGGCGCTAATTTCGTGGGATCAGGGACGGCGGGAGACTTCTTTGATGAGCATCGATAGTTCTAGCTTCATTGCAGTCTCTTTCTTTTGATGGCCATCTTTTGTTTCCAGACTTTGCCCTTGTACAGTATTATTATATATTTGTAGGACACTCTCAAGTTGTGTATATATATATATATTTTGGTTTGGTTGTATGCATATCAGCTCATATTTTTGTTATTATAGCTCTGTACAGTTGATTCAAAATTCTAGGTATATTTCAGTTATATATATTAGTGTTATATCATTTTGGCTGCACTAAAAGGCTAGAATAGTTGCCCTACAGGTTGGGTAATTAGCTTACAATTAGTGGAATTTGAAAGGCGCTACTGTGATTGGGACCAGGTCATGACAAGTTGGTATCAGAGCCTAAGGTTCACTAGTTTCAGTTGTACAGAGCTGCTGTCTAGTAGAGCCTTATATTTGGGTATTTAGGAACATTCTTGTGTTTTCATTCTTGTTTTGCATTTCATCAATGGCTTTTGAGTTTTGAAAATCTGACCTTGTCCATTTTTTACAGATATGGTGCATGAATGATTGGTCGGGGTCGGGGTCGGGGTTGAGGATACACCATCCGTGCCCAGCTCGAGGAGAAAACACCAGAGGCCCTAGTTCCATCAAAGCCAGAGTCGCCAGCTCCTCTAGCTGCCACTGCAGTTACACCTGATGTATAAGTGGTACTTAGACAGATCTTGGGAGTGCTTGAGGGCCTATAGTAGGGTGCAATGCTTGCTCCATCTCCTACAATTCAGGCACCAGCAGAGCCTGTTATTCTGGAGCCCTCAGCTCAGTCGGAGGGAGCAATGTTGTGTCAGGTTAAGTGGTTACTTAGATACCCATTGAGATCAGCCCTACCGAGTTTTTCAGGAGAAACAAGGGAGGATGAAGAATGAGGCATTATGACCATGACCACAGAAACAGGTCTATATCAGGTTGTTTTAGGTGAGGGGTACTAGACCATTGGCGTAGAGACCATCCTTGGTAGAGAGTGGCACTTTCCACCCCACAGCCCACTAGGTCAGCTCTTTTACTAGGTGGCAGGGGCAAGGGTCAGGGTCATAGCCACTAGGATGATTATTATAGGGACAAGTATGGTTATTAACAGGTTTTCAGAGCGCCTGTCGAGGGTGGAAGAGATGCGGGCAGCAGTGACGCTCTAGGGGGAGCCCATCAATGTCATTTTTATATTGCACCAGCTTGGGCCAAAGTCGAGGCTTCCAATAAGGACATCACTGGTATGATTTTTGTATGCTAGCAGACACCTGCAGCCTTATTTTATCCAGGTTCCACCTTTTCTTTTGTATCTATATATTATGTTTCCCGTCTAGGTATGATACCGAGCCGCTTTCCTCTCGTATTTAGCTTTCAACCTTAGTGGGGGATCCACTCATGGTGGATCGAGTTTGCAAAGGTTTATGGTTATTCTTCAGGGTTTTGACACCTAGGTGGACTGGATATGGTAGATTTTGACCTTATTCTTGGAATGGATTGGTTAGCCCACATCATATTATGTTAGATTGTCATACCAAGTCTATTAACTTAAGGATACCGGGATGTCTCCTGTTGTTTGGTAGGGATCTATGAATCGAGTTTTCACAGGTATCATATCATATATTCAGTCTTAGAGCTTGATTTCTGTAGTGTGTTTAGCGTACTTAGTTCATCTACGGGATGTGTCAGTTGAGACTCCTACTGTGGAGTCCGTGCCAGTTGTATGTGAGTTCCTTTATAGGTTTTCAGAAGATGTACCTGGGTTGCGACCTGAGTGGGAGGTTGATTTTGCATTAGAGGTTGAGTGGTTCACTAAGCCTATATCTAATTCTCCATATCGGATGGCTCCTGCAAAGCTTAAGAAGCTTAGTGTTCAGCTTCAGAGGTTGCTAGCTCTATAATTTATTTACCCGAGTATTTCTCTCTAAGGAGCTCTTGTCTTGTTTGTGACAAAAAAGGATGGGACTCTCTGAATGTGTATTGAATATCGGAAGCTAAATAAGGTGATGGTGAAAAACCATTATCCCCTACCATGTATTGATGATTTATTTGATCAGTTGTGGGGGGTCTTACTGTTTTGTAAGGTTGATCTACTTCGAGTTATTACCAATTGAAGGAAGGCTGCATTTCCAACACGTTATGGTCATTATGAGTTCCTAGTCATGCCATTTGGGTTGACTAATGCCACTGCAACATTCATGGATTTGATAAGTTGGGTATTTCGACCATATTTGGACTCTTTTGTAGTGGTGTTTACTGATAATATTTTTGTGTATTCGCCGAGTCAAGAACATTATGCCCAGCACCTTCATATTGTGGTTCAAACACTCTGGGATGACAAAATTATCTAAATGTGAGTTCTTGCTTGAGTCTGCGACCTTCTTGGGTCATGTGGTGTCCAGTGAGGGTATTAGCGTGGATCTGGCTATGGTCGAAGCTATTCTTAGCCTACCTAGACCTACTTGAATGATGGAGATTTGGAGTATTATTGGGTGGGTAGGGTATTACCGATGACTTGTTGAGGGTTTGTCCACCATTGTTGATCTGTTGACTCGATTGACTCACCAAGGAGCGCCATTTATGTGGTCCGATAAGTGTGAGACTAGTTTTTAGTAGTCGAAGGAGTTGTTGACTACTACTCCTATCATGGCCCTCCCTATTGAGGGAGAGATACTTGCTATATATTGTGATGTGTCTCATATCGGGCTGGGTTATGTATTGATGTAGCAGTGTCAAGTTATTGCTTATGCTTCTCGTCAGTTATAGACCCATGAGCGTAACTACCCCACAGATGACTTAGAGTTGGCGGCAGTAGTGTTTGCACTCAAGATTCTGGAGGCATTATCTGTATGGCATATAGTGCGATATTTATACCAACCATTGGAGTTTGTAGTATATTATGAGTTAGCGGGACCTCAATTCCCGCCAGAGATAGTGGATTGAGTTGCCAGCTGACTATGATATTTCTACTTTATGCCATCCAGGCTAGGCAAATGTGTAGTGGATAGCTTCAGTCAGAATGCAGTCAGTATGGATAGCCTAGCACACTTGATAGCTAAGGAGCGACCATTCGCTTTAGACATCAAGTCCTTAACCAATGGTTGGGCCGATTGAATATTTCAAACTCTAGCTAGGTATTAGCCCTTATTGGGGCTCGATCTTCTCTGATTGATCAAATTCGGGCCCAACAGTTCAAGGATGAGTCATTAGTGGGTCTCCGGGATAGAGTGTTGCAGCGTATTGAGGATCAGGTTATAGTTGATTCAGATAGGGTCCTTAGATTCGACAACCAGTTGTTTGTTACTAAAATGGGGGATTTGATAAATTTGATTCTATAAGAGGAAAATAATTCTCGATATTCTATTTACACTGGAACAACTAAAATTTATTAGGACTTGCAGCAGCATTATTGGTGGGATGGCATAAGGAGAGATATTGTAAACTATGTATCACATTGCCTCAGTTGTCAGGAGGTAAAGGCATGCATTAGCGACCCGGTGGCATTCTTCAGCCGTTACTCATTCTCGAGTGGAAGTGGGAGTAGGTGACTGGACTTTGTTTTAGGGCTTCCTCATACTTCCAGTGGTTATGATGACATTTGGGTAATAGTTAATTGGTTGACTAAGTCTGCACACATTATTTTCGTCTATTCTACCTTCACTATCGAGCATTTAGCTTGTATCTACATTCAAGAGATAGTCCGGTTGCATGGGGTGCCTAAGTCTATCATATCTGATTGAGGGTCACAGTTTACCTCCAACTTTTAGAAGGCTTTTCAGCCAAAGTTGGATACTCAGGTAGATTTGAGCACAACATTTTACCCTCCGACTGATGGTTAGTCCGAGCGCATTATGCAGGTTCTGGAAGATATGTTATGGCCTTTTCTGTTAGATTTTTTGGGTTAGTGGTACCAATTTCTATCGTTAGCTGAGTTCATCTATAATAATAGCTATCACACCAGCATTCGGATGCCCCCATTGGAGGCATTATATGGCTGGTGATGTCGTACTCCTATTGGGTGGTTTGAGTATTCAAAGCCAATTCTGTATAGTACAGATGTGTTACAGGTTGCCTTCGCCGGTGCCTGGGTTATCCAGGATAAACTGAGGATAGCTCAAAGTCGACATTAGAGTTGTACTAACCGTAGATGCTGATTCTTGCAGTTTGAGGTTGGAGAGTGGATATTTTTTGGAGTTTGAGGTTGGAGACTGGGTTTGGGAGACAACGTAAGATGAGCCCCTTGTATATTGGGCCTTTTGAGATATTGACACGAGTTGCTCCAGTTACTTATGAGTTATCCCTAACTCAAGCGTACTCTACTATACACCATATATTCCATGTGTCAATGCTGCGCATCTACATTCCAGATGAGTCACATGTTGTGTAATATGATTCAGTTGAGTTGGATGGTCGTCTGACTTTAGTTGAGGAGCCGATGGCCATTTTAGCTAGAGATGCTAGGAAGCTATATTCCGGGGTCATACTTATGGTTAAACTACAGGGGTGATATCATCTGGTTGAGGAAGCTACCTGGGAGATGGAGGCATAGATGCGGGAGCAGCACCTTGGCCTATTTGAACCCTCAGGTATACTTTTCACTTTATTTTTGCGGATGAAAGTCTTATATGTCGGGGATATTGTAATGTCCTTATAGTCAATTCTATGTTTTTGTTGTGTTTTTGTAAGTTACCTCAGACCTATTATGATCTGTTGGGGCTGCTGGGAAGGTTATGTAGTGTTTTGGTTGAGTTTTGTGCAAGTTTACAAGTTAGCAACTAGCTGAAGCTACTAAAATGAGGTTTCTATTAAAACCCTATAAACGTCCTCAGAATGGGATTCTGGCGGTTATGTTATTTTCAAAATGGCCGGTTTTTATCAGGGGGTGATTGGATCGAGGATAAAGGGTTCCGATGCGATTTTGGGTCAAAAGTTGCAAAATGAGTTCAACTAGAAGCTAAAATGTGTGTTTTGTCAAAACCTAGCTAAACGCTCTCGAAATAGAAATATGATGGCATGATTAGGTTTGTAATGTAGAAAATAGCTTGAGATGACCCTTCACCAGTTTTTGGGGTCATTTGGTTGCATTTTTATCCCCTCAGTTCTTTTTAGCTAGTTAGCCGAAAAGAAATGTGACCCTTATTTTTCTGTGGGATGCTCTCTTGGAAATTCCAACTGCACTATTTTATACGAAACGTCAAAATCCATAGGGTTACAAAGTTTATTTGCGAAAATCCAAGTCCGGATGAGGCCAAAATAAAGAAAATTGAATTGAAGAATCAATGGGAAGAGAGAGGGTAATATGGCATATTATTTTTTATTGCCATATGGCATGACCTGGTGCTTCAATGTAGTAAAGAGTGGTAGAAGCACAATTAGTGTATATATATCTCTGTGTGTGTGTTTTTTTCAGGGAGTACCTTACATATGTATACATAATTTCTCTCAACTTCACGTCGCGATTCCGAGCTCGTTTTCCATTTGATTTGGATGTTTCAAAAGGCTAGCAACTCAAATTTTCACAAGGAACGTCATGGTGAAGTTAGTCTTGAGATTCATGATGTGCTATCAAAATGCAACACTTGTGATTCTTCAAAATTGAAATCATTTATGTTCATATTGCGATGTTAGTAGATTTGATGTGTTTTTCTTTTGTTTTGCAGGATAACAGTGTTGGCATGATTTTTTTGCTATGTGTGCAAAAGTTGTAGAAATTGCTAATCTACGATACCTTTTACAGGTCGTCGAAAATTCCACAGGCCATAAAGTTGGTTTAGTACCAAAATACAGCGAAGGGTGATATTCCGAAGTTGAGTCTATGAACATGCAAATGAGCTGTAAAAATTTCTACAAGTTATAGACCATGTGTTGTACCCTGAGGATTAAAAAGTGGATAGTTACTGAAAAATAATCAGACGAAACCCTACAAGGACCGTAAAACTTTATATGACCCATAGCTAGGTCTCGTCGAGGTCATACGCAGAATTGCTGAAGGATTCAAAGAAGCCCCGACTACATGCCATAAAACTGTAACACCCCACATTTTACTTGTACTAATTCTATGTAAATGAATCATGTTATGATTTGGTCAAATTAGCGTCAATTATTGAAGGTGCTTGAATCTCTTGATTATGGGCGATATGTGATTCTAAATGCTTAA
>JAABOM020061689.1:0-10821 GCA_011800125.2 Solanum clarkiae
TTTGTGTCATGCACTCTTTTCATTGTCATGTTATCTGGTGTGATTATACACATGTCACATGCTACATAAACAGTCCTACAGCTCCAATATTATGGCCACCAAAAGAATCATCGCAAAGGTAATTGAAAGATAAAGTATACAATTTTTGATAGGTGGTAGCCCGAGGGGTGGAGGTAGCACCTAGCCAGGGATGATCCTATCAACGGAGGGTAGCCTGAGGGGTTGAGTATAACCTAGCCAGGGACGAATTCAATACAGTTTCACCACTGATCAGTTGGTCATTTGTTTTATAGCTGTGCACAGATTTTATAGTAAAGGTAAAGTAATATAAAGAACATAAAGTACATGATTCCACAGTATAACTAATGGTAGTCCATGATCTTCCACAGATGCATGGTTTCATTTGAGTTTTTACTTTATATACAGTATACCCTGCCTTACATGCTCTGTACATTATCTCGTACTGACATCCCTTATGGGGAACCTGCATTTCATGCTACAGGTACAGGTGCGAGTAGGTCTTCCCAGTAGGAGTACAGGATATTCAGCTGCTATCATCAAGCTCCAGGTTGCTTCGGGGCTTTGTATATATCTAGAGCTTATGTGTTTTTATTGGACAATTCATTGAGGCAGGCCTGTCTCAACCCTTATTAGATGTTTTTCTTTATTTAGAGGCTTTGTAGATTATGCAAAGTAAAGTGTGGTCGTGTCTCGTACTTTAAATACCATGGCCCCAATGACCTAGTCAGATGCATTTCCTTTTGGCTAGTTATCATTGTTTATCTGCTTAAGGGCATGTCAAAGATAGAAATATTTTATAATATGTACAGAAAGAAAATAGATGCAGGTTGGTTCTCTCGAGCCTTATCGGCAACGGGTGCCAGTCCTCCCTAATGGGACTTTGGGATGTGACAAAAGCATAATTACATCACTTGTCCAACAACACTTCTAAACATGGAATTAAGCAGGGGCGACGACACTTTTCGGGTTCACCCTTATAGTCATAAACATCTAAACAAAGAAAAGGGTCTTTACATAACATAAGGTCAATAGCTATTATCCTCAGAGTTAAGGAATCATCAAACTTACTTTAAGAGATAGGACTAACCATATGGAGAAGGAAGTGATCAAGTGGAGCTCTGGTTCCTACATGGTAACATCATGTAGGCATAGAGTATGTATTGGTACATTTGTATGTACTAAGTATGTAAAATGCAATGCAATAAGAGATAGGCAACATATTCAAAATGCATATTCATAGGCAAGGAATAAATATAGTACAACATGGCATGTATGAATAATGCTTGAAGTAAAACATGCTTGTACAAAACATATTACATGTGTAGGAAGAAACCATCATCATAGACCAAGTATCTACTACTTGCAATCCAAGGCCTAGCACCCTCTTGGAAGGTGATTGAGGTGACTACCTTTCAATTTTTTCATTCTAGCCTAGCACCCCCTGATAAGGTGATTGAGGTATATACCCCTCAATTAGTAGTACGGGCACAGCACCCCCGATAAGGTGATTGAGGTATATACCCCTTTATTGGTAGCACGAGCCTAGCACGCCCTGACAAGGTGGCCAAGGTATATACCCCTTGACATTGTAGTACGGGCCTAGCACCCACAAACAAGGTGATTAAGCTATAAACCCCTCAATTGGTAGTACAAGATTTGCGCCCCCCGACAAGGTGATTGAGACATAACACACCCTCAACATGGTGTGGTCAACTTGAAACACTATAGATACTTTTAATGTAATCAACACATACATATGTTCCTTTCTTAATCATAAAGTCAGTTAATTCATAAGCCATGCAATGAACCTTTAATAGCTAAAGAAATCATAATCGAACATTTTATCAAACACTTGGTGGGTATGTAATGCTAGTTCAAAATCATGCAATTCAAGAGTGAAATCAAATGAGAAAACACAGTGAAAATCCACCCACCAACACTTGGAAACACCCTCATGCAAGATACATTAAAACACCTCATCAAATCTTATGGTAGATCAAAGATTCATGACTCAAAACATGCTTAAACAGTCACACCTTATGAAACCCCAATATAGTTTATAACCAAGCTCATAATGATTAATACCCATAAGTATATCCACTTAGAAACATGCAATTTACATGAAAAGGAAGGTTGGGAACCATCGATGAAAGGACCCAGTGGTTGAAATCCACATACTTCAGCTTTGAAGATTTTCTTGATGAAGATTTGAATGAGAACTTAAATCTTCAATGAACTCCTTGTGATCAAGAATGACCTAAGGACACTTGAATTTGGATGAAATATTTCGCTAAGTATTAGATAGGATTTTGGAGAATGTCTTGAATGATATGAAGTTGAAAAATGACTAAGTATAGTTGTTTTTACACATAGGAAGGCTTAGGCCCAAGACCCCAAGGCTTTGGACTAAAACAGTGAACTGACACAAAAAAAATGTTGGTTCACACCTTGGCCGCGTCACGTCAGGGGCGTGGATCCTTACTTTTTTCATTATTTTTGGAAAAGAAAATTTTGATACGGTTGCTCTAAAATTGGGGTTATACCCATTTTCCACTCAATTTTCCCTCCGATCATGAATATGAAGTCAGGTTTTTGATATCATGCATGAATTTTAATATATATAGAAATTACGATTATGGACATTAACGAGGCACATTTTTCAGCATTTTTTGGGGCGTTTCAAATAAGTACCCTCTACCAAGGATTGATGACCTTTTTGATCAACTTCAAGGGACTAGTTACTTTTCTAAGATTGACCTTCGATTCGGGTATCAACATGTGAAAGTGAGGGAGTGTGACATTCCCAAGATGGCTTTCCGGACTAGGTATAGGCACTTTGAGTTTGTGGTTAGGTTCTTTGGGTCAAATAGTACACCAACTATATTTATGGATCTTATAATAGGGTCTTTAAACCCTAACTTGACTTGTTTGTGGCATTTTTTTAATTGAAGATATCTTGATCTATTCTCATAGTGAGGAGAAGCATGTCGATCACTTGAAGGTGGTGTTGTAAATCTTGAGGGAGTAGAGTTTGTATGCAAAATATGAAAAATGTGAATTTTCATTGAAAGAAGTTGTTTTTCTTGGGTGTATGGTGTCGAGTATAGACATTAAGGAGGACCCTAAGAAGACAGAGGTGATTAAAAGTTGGACTAGACCTCTAACTCCATCAGACATTAACAATTATTGGGTTTGGCGGGTTATAACTAGAGGTTTGCAAATGGGTTCTCTTTTGTTGCTTCTCCTATGACTAAGTTGACACAAAAGAAGGCAAAATTTGTGTGGATCGATGAGTGTTGAAAGAGTTTCCAAACTTTGAAAGATAAGCTTGTCTTCGGTCCTATCTTATGTCTACCGGAAGGGTTGGAAGAATTTGTTGTGTATTGTGATACCTCAAGAATTGTTTTCAGGTGTATTTTGATGCAAAGTGGTAAAGTGATATAGCATATGCCTCTAGATAACTTAAGGTGCATGAGAAGAATTATCCCGCCCATGATCTTGAATTGGAGGCCGTGGTGTTTTCTTTGAAAATTTGGCATCACTACTTATATGGGGTTCATGTTGATGTGTTCACCTATCATAATAGTCTCCAATATGTGTTCTCCAAAAATTATCTTAACTTGAGACAATGAAGGTGGTTAGAGCTTCTTAAAGATTATGATATTAGTGTGCATTATCACCCTGATAAAGCTAATGTTGTGGCTGATGCTCTAAGTAGGGTGTTTATAAGTAGTCTAACTCATATTGATGATGGTGGCAAAGAGGTGGCTAGATAAGTTCATCGGTTGGCTAGATTGGGGGTTAGGTTGGATGAGGTTCATAATGGTGGTGTAGTGATGGTTGGTAGTTCTAAGTCTTCACTGATTGAGGAGGTAAAGGAAAAACAAGATCTTGACCCCGCCTTGTTAGAGTTGAAGGACTTGGTGAAGAAATGGTAAGTCGGAGGTTTTTCTCCCAAAGGGTAGTTGGTGCCTTGAGGTACCAGGGTAGATTGTGTATACCTAGTGTTGATGACTTGAGAAAGAAGATTTTAGATGAGGCTCATAATTTTTCCTACTCTATTCACCGTGGTTCTATAAAGATATATAGAGATATGAAGGAAGTGTATTGGTAGGGTGGTATGAAGAGGGACATTGCCAAGTTCATATCTGGATGTCACAATTGCCAACAAGTGAAGGCCAAACATGAAAGGCCGGGTGGCCTAGCCAAAGATATAGAGATTCCTACTTAGAAGTGAGATGAAATCAGCATGGACTTTTTTGTTGGGTTGCCTAAGACTAGGAATCATTTTGAATCTATTTGTTTGTTATGGATAGGATGACAAAGTCGGCTCACTTTCTACCGGTCAAAACTACTGATGGTGCCTAAGATTATGCCAAATTGTATATTCATGAGTTGGTTAGATTGCATGGGGTGCCCTTGTCTATTATTTCAGACAATGGTTCTCAATTCACTTCTCACTTTTGGAGGTCCTTCCAAAGAGGTCTTGGTACTAAGGTAAAGCTTAGCACGACTTTTCACCCTCAAATGGATCGCCAAGCCGAGAGAACTATCCAAACTTGTAAAGATATGCTTAGAGCTTGTGTTTTGGAGTTTATAGGTAATTGGGAGGAACATCTTCCACTCATTGAATTTTCATACGATAATATCTATCACTCAATATTAGTATGGCCCCTTTTGGAGTTCTTTATGGTAGGCATTGTAGATCCCTGGTTAGATTGTTTAAAGTGGGGGAACTGGCTTTGCTAGGTCTGGATTATGTAATGGAAGCCTTGGAGAAGGTGAGTTTGACTAGGGAGAGATTGAAAATAGCCCAAAGTAGACAAAAGTCCTATTCTGATGTGAGGAGAAGCGATCTTGGGTTTTAGGTTGGTGATTGTGTCTACTTGAAAGTCTCACATATAAGTGCGTGGTTCGATTTGGAAATAAGGGAAAGTTAAGCCCAGAATTTATGGGTCCTTATAGAATTTTGAGGAGGATTGGTAAGGTTGTATATGAGTTGTAGTTGCCTAGGGAGTCGAACACATTTCATCTAGTCTTCCATGTGTCCATGTTGAGAAAGTGTGTGGGCGACCCTAACGCTATAGTTCCTTTGGATGTTGTGGGTGTTGGAGAAGATAATTTGACTTATGAGGAGGTTCTGGTGGAAATTTTTGATAGACAAGTGAAGATGTTGAGAAATAAGGATATAGCTTCCGTCAAGGTTCTTTGGAGAAACTAACAAGTTAAAAGTTCCACATGGGAAGCCGAGGCTGACATGAGTAACGATATCCATATCTCTTATACTCTACTCAATCCTAAGGTACTAATTTAAGTCCCCTACATGATTTCTAGTCTTATGTTTCAGCCCTTATGTCATTTTGCATGCATTCATGTTCATGTTGATAAGTTTATGGTGATTTTTGACATTCATGTAGAGATTTTTTTGAAATGATTCTTAAATGCGTTTGTTGCATTCATGTCAGGCAGAAATCTTCATGATTACTTCTCTTATGTACATTTCTTCGACATTTGGGAATGAATGTTATCACGACCCATGCCTAGGGCCTAGACGTGACACAGCGAATGGGAACCTAAACAAGCCTCTTAGTATATCAATTACACAACCTTGGTCACGGAGCAAAGTAAACAACAACAAGAGACATAAACAATGATAAAGGAAGTCTTTGATAACCATAAAATATTCAAGAGTCAAGATCATTGCATAATTACATCAATGGTTCCAATAATACCTGTAGCATAGATTGGGCGGGGGCCAAGACACTTTTCGGACTCACCCTGATAGTATCAAAGTTCAATATAAAGAGATCAAAGCTAGTGTCCCCGAATTTGAGGACTCACCAAAAGCTTATCTTAAAGATATCAAAGCTAGCCACGTAGAGGATGATTGTGAGGAGTTCCGGTTCCTACATGGTAACTTCATATAGGCATAGAGTATGCATTAGTACATTTGAATGTACTAAGTATGTAGGATGCAATGCAACAAGTGATAGGCAACATAATCAAAATACATAAGCATAAGCATTGGATAAGTATAATGACAATATGACATGCATTACTAATGCTTGAAGTAAAACATGCTTGTATAAAACATATTACATGTGTAGAAAGGGACAATCATCATTGACTAAGAAAATTATTACTTAGAATTCAAGGCATCTCACCCCCTTGGAAGGTGATTGAGGTATCTACCCCTCAATGTGGTATTATGAGCATCTCACCCCCCGACAAGGTAGTCAATGTACACACCCCTCAACATGGTAGTATAAGCATGTCACCCCTCAACAAGGTGGTCAAGTTACATACCCCTCAACATGGTAGTATGAGTATGTCACGCCCTGACAAGGTGGTCAAGGTACATACCCCTCAACGTAGTAGTACAGGCATGTCACCCCCGACAAGGTGGTCAAGGCATGTCAACCCCGCAAAAGGTGGTTGGGCATATCACCCCCCAATAAGATGTGGTCAACTTGCATCACTATAGATACTTATCATGAATTCAATACATACATACATCCCCCTTCATCATCATAAAGGCACCTGACTAACAAGCCATGCAATAGCTTATCAATAACTCAAGAATTCTTAACAAGACATTTTATCAAACATTTGGTTGTAATGCTAGTCCAAAATCATGCAATTGAAGAGTGAAATAATGTGAGAAAACTCAAGGTAAGTCAACCCACCAACACATAGTAAAACCCTAATGTAATATAGCTTAAAACCGCTGATCAAATCTCATAATAGATCATAGATTCATAGCTCAAAACATGCATAGTCACAATGGCATAGTATAAGCTTGAAATAGGTAGACATGTATTTCCAATCAACATTTCATAAAACCCCAACATAATTTATAATCATAATTCATATAAAGTAATACTCATAAGTAATACATCTTGAAAATGTGCAAGTTTCATAAAAGGAAGGTTGGACACCATGGGTGAAATGACCCAATGGTTGAAACACAAATACCCCAAATTTTGGGATTTCCTTGATGAAGGTTTAACTTGAATCTTGAATCAAGTTCTTGAGATCTGGAACTAAGCTCAGAGAAGTTGAATTTGGATGAAATATTTGTTAAGTGCTAGAAAGGTATTGAGAGTGTTTTGAGTGATATGGAGTTGAAAAATGGCTAAATATAAGTGCTTTTACGCGTAGGAGGACATGGGCTATGTCCCCAAAGCCCTTGGGATGAAACGAATAATGCAGAAAGTTACAACACCACTCCGCGATAGGTCCGCGCCATTGAGCCATAGCCCAGGGCACAAATACCTGATCTGCATGCAATCCGCATTGTGATTTGGTTGCAGATACATACTTGATAAAGAAATTTTTGGAAAAGTAATTTTTGCTATCGTTGCTCTTAAATCGGGGTTATACCCAATTCCCACTCAATTTTCCTCTGATTATGAATATGACGTCGGATTTTTGATATCACACACGAATTTTGAGATATACAAAAATTACAATTATGTGTACTTTTGAGGCATATTTTTTTGGGACATTTGAATATCTCCCCCTTGGGAACATTCATCCTCGAATTTCAAAGACAAACATATAAGAGAGGTAACTTGAAGAATTCATCCTGACAAGAATGCAAAAAATACACTTAACTATCATTTTCGAAACCTCAACATGAATGTCAAAAATCACCATAAAATTGTCAACATAGACATAAATTCATGCAAATGACATAAGGGCTAGAACTTGTGACTTGAAATCATATAGGGGAACTTAAATTTGTACCTTAGGCTTAAGTAGAGTGGAAGAGATATGAACATTGCTTTTGCATGTTCGCCTCAGCTTCCTGTGTTGCACTTTCAACTAGTTGGTTTCTCCAAAGGACCTTGATGGAAGCTACGTCCATGTTTCTCAACCTCTTCACTTGTTTATCCAAGATTACTAGCGAAACCTCTTCATAAGTCGAATTACCTTCCACCATACCCACACCATCCAAAGGTACGATAGCACTTGGGTCACCCACACACTTTCTCAACATAGATACATGGATGATCGGATGGACCATATTCATCTCAATGGGAAACTACAACTCATAGGTTATCTTACCAATCCTTCTCAACACTCTATAAGGACCCATAAATCTTAGACTCAGTTCACCCTTCTTGCCAAATCGGACTACACCCTTAATGGGTAAGACCTTCAAATAGACCTAATCACCAACTTTAAATTCAAGATCCCTTCTCCTCACATCGAAATATGATTTTTGTCGACTTTGGACTGTTTTCAACCTCTCCCTTATCAACCTCACCTTCTCTAAGGCTTCCATGACTAAATTCGGACCCAACAAATCCATCTCCCCCACTTCAAACCATCCAACTAGGGATTTACAACATCTACCATAGAGAGTCTCAAAAGAGGCCATACTAATGCTTGAATGATAGCTATTGTTGTAAGAGAACTCAATGAGTGAAAAATGTTCATCCCAAGTACTCTTAAACTCCAAAACACATGCTCTAAGCATATCCTCAAGAGTTCGGATAGTTTTTTCGGCTTGGCCATCTGTTTGAGGGTGCAAAGGCCGTGCTAAGATTAACCTTGGTACCAAGACCTCTTTGGAAAGACCTCCAAAATTTAGAAGTGAATTGAGCACCACGATTGGATATGATAGACAAAGGTACCCCATGCAATCTATCCAACTCATGAATAGATAACTTACTATAGTCTTCGGCACCATAAGTAGTCTTTACCAGCTAAGAAATTAGCTGAATTTTTCATTCTATCAACTACAACCTAAATAGAATCAAAATACTTTCTAATCTTAGGCAACCCAACCACAAAATCCACATTAATTTCCTCCCACTTCCAAGTAGGAATCTCTATATCTTGGGCTAGGCCACCTGTCCTTTGATGTTCGACTTTTACTTGTTGGCAAAAGTGACATTCGAGTATGAACTTGTCAATGTATTTCTTCATACCACCCCACCAATATACCTCCCTCAAATCTCTATACATCTTTGTAGAACTAGGGTGAATAGAATAGGAAGAATTATGAGCCTCATCTCAAACCTTCTTTCTCAAGTTATCAACACTAGGCACAAACAATATACCTTGGTACCTAAGGGCACCATCTCCTCCTTGGGAGAAAACCCCCATTTTACCTTCTCTCACCAAGGCCTTCAACTCTAGCAAGGCGGGGTCAAGATCTTGTTTTGGCTTTACCTCCTCAATCAAGGAAGACTTAGAACCATCAACAACCACTACACCACCATTATCCAATTTTTCCAACCTGAAACCTAATCTAACCAACTGATGAACCTCTCTAGCCATCTCTTTTCAACTATCATCAACATGAGCTAGACTACCCACAGACCCTACTTAGAGCATCAGTCACAACAGTAGCTTTACTGGGGTGATAATATAGACTCATATCATTATCTTTAAGGACCTTTAACCACCTTCTTTATCTCAATTTAAGACCTTTTTGAGTGAACATATATTGAAGACTCTTATGATTGGTAAACAAATCAACATGAACCCCATAGAAGTAATGACGCCAAATTTTCAAAGCAAATACCATGATAACCAATTCAAGATCATAGGTAGGATAATTCTTCTTATGCACCTTAAGTTTCCTAGAGGCATAAGCTATCACCTTACCATTTTACATCAAAACACACCCCAAACAAATTCTTGAGGCATCATAATACATAACAAACCCTTCCAACTCTTTCAGTAGAGACATGATAGGAGCGAAGACAAGCCTATCTTTCAAAGTTTGGAAACTCTTCTTAGATTCATTGGCCCACTCAAATTTTGCCTTCTTTTGGTCAACTGAGCATAGAAGAAGTAATAGATGAGAACCCATTCATAAACCTCCGGTAATATCTCGCCAAACCCAAGAAACTCCTAATATACGATGGAGTCAAAGGTCTAGGCCAATTTCTAATTACCTACATCTTCCTAGGATCCATCTTAATATCATCACCCGATACCACATGGCCTAGGAAAGCAATCTCTTTCAACCAAAATTCATATTTTTCATACTTTGCGTACAACCTCTCCATCCTAAAGGTTTGCAGCACCACTCTCAAATTATCCAAATGCTCCTCCTTACTATGGGGATAGATCAAGATATCATCAATAAAAACCACCATAAACAAATCAAGGTTGGGTTTAAAGACCCTATTCATAAGATCCATGAAGATAGCCGGTGCATTAGTTAACCCGAAGGACATCACCACAAACTCATAGTGCCCACACCTTATGCGGAAGGCATTCTTGGGAATGTCACACTCCCTCACTTTCACGTGGTGATAACCAGATCGAAGTTCTATCTTAGAGAAGTAAATAGCCCTTTGAAGTTGGTCAAAAAGATCATCAATCCTTGGTAGAGAGTACTTGTTCTTAGTGGTGACCCTATTTAGTTGCCAGTAATCAATACACATTCTAAGATAACCATCCTTCTTCTTCACAAGCAACATCGGTGCATCCCAAGGTGATTGTCTAGGCCTTATAACCCCTTCTCCAACCAATCCTTCAATTTCTCTTTCAACTCCTTCAAATACGCCGGGGCTATATGGTAAGGGGGAATAGAAATGGGTTGAGTGTCGGGAAGAAGGTCTAAGCCATAATCTATTTCCCTTCCAGGAGGAACATCGGAAAGCTCATCAGGCTAGACATTGAAGAATTCAATAACCACTAGAACTGACTCTATAGGAAGGACTTTGGACTTAACATCCCTAACCCTTACAACAACAACAACAACAACAACAACATACCCAGTAGAATCCCACAAGTGGGGTCTGGGGAGGGTAAAGTGTACGCAGACCTTACCAC
>JAABOM020061690.1:0-10820 GCA_011800125.2 Solanum clarkiae
GTTTCACTCTTATCATGCTAGATAGATTCATATTTGGGGACGAATGTTCGGAAGGGGGATATTATGACGTCCTAGATCTTAAGTTAAGACCTGAATGAGTTGTATTTGTATAGGCCCAACTTGATAACATATAATGTGATAGGATCAATTATTAGGTATACCAAGTGTATTACATGTAATTTAGGATCATAAAAGGTTTCTTAGATCAAGTCAAATCCAAAGGATTTCTATCAATTAAGTTTTGGTATGAATTCATGTAAGAATCAACTTTAAATGGCAATATCTCTTAGAACATAAAGATTTAGGTGTCCCACTACCTAAAAAATTAAAGTTCTTTGAATTATCTTTCCAATGCATCCGATTCACCTTATTCGGATTTCGGGGTAAATAGCTATGGCCATTTTTCTAATGCTTTTTTAGGTAGCACAATTCAGAGTGCTAAGTGTTATCCGGGGAACAACGATTGATACGGAACGACTCTAAGAACCCTCAAAAGCTATCAACATAGGAAGTCTAAAGGTCCCATTTGGTGATTCACTGAATGGTTTGGCGATAGGACCTCTGGACCAACAAATTAATCGACGGGACTCATTAAAAAGTCATTTTTTGGCTTTTGATGATTTCTTTACATTCCCCAAAAGGGTATTTCGACCCTTTACCGTAAATTCATCCTCCTAAGCTTGTTTCATGACCTAATAACCTTCTCCTTTCACTTATTTTCAAATTTCTCTCTAAAGGAAGAAAATTCAAATCCTCCATTGAAGAATAAGTTCCAATTTCTTCCAAACTCTTTACCGAATTCAAGACTTCTTCAACTTTCTTATCTATTTTGCACTAAGGTATGTGGATTTCTTCCTCTATGACTCCTTCCACCCATGGAGTCCAAATCCCTTTTCAACTCAATCCTTTGATTTTAAGATTTATTTCATTATGGATATTTCCTATTCCTACTTATATCAATAATTCATGTTGGAAATTTTATTGATTTGAACCACATGAAATGGGCTAGTATTTAACCCCTTTACATTACTATATTGGGTTAATGATTTCTTAGATGAATTTTATTAAATTTTTTCCTAAATGCTATATTTGGTTTAAATCATGAATATTGTGTTCAAATAAGCGTACATGGTTATCTATTTACATGAATGCCCTATCTTAAACTATAATTGATTTTTGAATCTCACTATGGGCTGTTTAAATTATGATTTTAAATGATATACTCTCATTATAAAATATGCACATTCCTATGGGATCTCATGTTTATGGTTGAATTGAAAAGAACTTATGCTATGGTCCAATTATGGGCATGAACATGATTTACAAGAATATGATGAAAATTATAAAATTAGTTTTTATGCTATCATAAAACGCCTTCTTGTGAAAGGAAAATGCTCACTTAAAAGGAGTCACAGTTTTTAATAAGCTACTCCTATTATGATGTTATGATTTACAAGCTTATGCTTTTCATGAGTATACTTATGTTTATATATTCCGTGGAACAAAACTTATTGAAGTCAAGGCATGAATGGATGCACGATTGAAATGTGAGTTCCCTCACCTAGCTATGATTATGAGATGATCGTAGGCTAATAGTAAAGGTATAAATAAGACTTAGGAGCTATCCTTATGATGATGATTAATGTTCTAAATGCTTATGGGATAGGTTGGTTGAATATCTCTCCATATTAAATGACTGTATGATTCATGCTTATGATTATGTGAGAGTTACACTTAACATCGAGTGGACTTCGGGATAAATGTGAAAAACTCCCCCATTAGCTAGGGAACGAGACTGTTTAATTGAATCTCATTTTTCCATAACTATATGACACCATAGGACAATATTTCACATGCTAGTAGAGGTTGATTTCTAGACCACCCATTTGTAAAGGCTTGATCACAAATTAGCTTTAGTGGATCCACTTAGGTATCTTAAGGGGTTACCTTGGCAAGTGATCTCCCTATTCTTTTAGTGTAGGGAAAACATTGGGACTCTATGATTTGGCTCACATAGTTTATGTTGGTTAAAAGTTGCTCTCATATATATTTATGGTTCCTAGTTTTTACTAATGGAAGTTCTCATAAAGGTATATGACTTTCTCTTCAAGTATGCAAGGTGTTCTTCGTTATGATTACTAATGTCGTATTCTTGGTAAGATGTTCCTTCCTTTAAAGGAACACATTGTTTTCCTAAAGATGTTACTATTTTCACTTATGCATAACGACCTACATTCCTCATTATTCTATATTTATGTTCTTTATCATGCAATCAAATAAGTATACGTTCTTTACTTTCCACATGCATCATCTTATGTTTCATGGCTTAAGAAATATTTTAAATGGTCATACTGTTTGCTAGAGTATAACATGTACTTCATTGCATTGCATACCCGCATACTTGGTACATTCAAATTACTAACACATACTTTTGCATACATGATTAACCATGTGGGGACCGAAACATTTCCACATCCACCTCCTCATGGCTAGTTCGGCTTGTGAAGAATTTATTTGTGTTGAGTCCTCTAGTTTGGGGGCGATATACATCTTCAATCTAGCTTGATTGTGTTAAGACATTGATACTCTTACTATTTTAGTTTTGAGGATGAGCCCAGGGCATGTCTTGACCCCCACTCCATCTATGACTAGTGGTATTTTGGATAACATGCTATGTATGTATTATATGACAACCTTATATCTATGGTGATTCTTCCTTAGGCCCTATCCTATTGTTGTTGCCTATGATATTATTGGTTCAGCGGTGAAATTCATAACCCCTTACTTCCCATAAAGTGTGTCCTACGTCCCATTTTCTTAGAATTGTTTGTTGTGATTTAATGATGGAATTCCTTACCCTTTCACCCATAGTGCGCAACCTAAGTCCCTAATCCCCCTAGAACTACTCGTAGATGATTGATTTATGTTTTCTTACCAAGGATGTTCTTATGTATGCTATGAGGCTTGTTTAGGGTACCTTTGGGTTCCCCATTCACTATGTCACACCTAGGCCCTAGGCTTTGGTCGTGATAGTGCTTTGGTTTATTTCTTATGATCTTTATCGTAGACTATGATGTGAAAGGTCAGAACCTATTCTACGAGCCTTAATCTATAGTTTGTAATCTAGTTTATGAGTCGTAATATTCCTTCGTAAGTTGGGCTATTGAATTCCTGCATATTCATTCACGACCTTTTTTTTACAAGTAGTATTTTGGACCATGACTCATACTTTATCTTTGTAATTTCTCAAGTCTAGGACATCCATGGTATATCACGACTACGAGAATCATCTACAGCTCGTGGATCAAACCATGACTCGTAGATGGGCTCGTAAAATTTCAAATGAGTGTCTGTTCGGACACTTAGCAAAAATCATGCCGAATTTTCCCGCAAAAATAAACACAAATGCACATCGAATCTACTAAAATGCGCTAGAGAACGTACAAAATTCGTAGTTTAAAACATCAAAAGTATCATAATTTGGTGGCACATTAACACCTTGAACTTAAAATCATTGCTTATCATCAAGCGACAAACTCAATCTAATAAAGCAGCAACAACATTCACACACACATCAATCATATGATATCTATCATATCACAACCAACACAGAATACCCTCAATATAATTAGTATACAAAAGCGATACTTTATCAAGTAAATGCATTCATATCAATAAATGAAAGAATGATTTCAATAGACAAGGTCACATACATATTTAACAATCACCAAGATAGTTCAGAATTAATATTGTCACTCACGTTCCCTACAAACAAAGAAGTCCCTTTTCACATACTTTAATTTTCTTCTTTCAATGCCTGTACTAAGTAATCACTCACTCTTACAAAAGAAATTCAAACATTGCATACAATACCATAGGCTTACCCTTATATTTTATACCATGACATTTAAACAGTTGAATTAGGATCACTATAGGACTTTGTAGGCTTGTGGCATTGGTTCGGGGATAGGAGTAGTGTATTTTGGTCATAGTGACTACTTTTTCCAACATTGTGTTACTTGGGCTTATCCTACCCAACTTTATTAATTATGACTTGTTCTTCCTTCTTGCTTTGTTATCTATGCGTTATTATGCCTTTGCAACTGATTATTTCTTTTTTTTTCCACTCATTTTTATTTTTTTTTGACACTTATCACACACCCTATTTGTTTTCCCATTTTTGTTTTACTACTCTACGTCTCATATCCCATTGTTTTTGTTTCTCTTTATAGTATCCACTCTCAACTTAGAGTTTTCGTCTGAGTTAAAGTGCACATTGTCCTAGGATGAACCAGGGCCACCTATGGTAGCCACACTATTAAAAAACTGTGAAAAAGCGACAGACTGCGTCGCTTTTTTGGCAAAAAGCAACGAAAAAGAGACACAGACGGTTCATTGCCCAAAAAAATAAAAAAAATTTACAAAAAGTGACGGACAACCATCCGCTTTTTTATTTTTTAAATTTATTTTGCGACGGATCACGTTGCAAGTTTTAAAAAATTAATATCTTTAAAATAAGTTAAAATAAGAAAAAGCGATGGACTAAGCGACGGAGTCCATCACTTTTTTGCAATTTTTTTGACAACAAAAACCTATAATTTTTGCTGCCCAACTGCATTGAAATTCAGTATACAAAATCTTTCAGAACTTGTTCAATATACCAGTACAACATAATCAACAACAACTAAATCATTCAAAATACGCCTTAATAAATACAATTAAATACAAAGAACATAGTTTACAAAGTTTTAAATAGTGTCAAAGTTTCATAAAAATCTAAATTATCCAAAACTAAAATAGAAGGGAACTAAGGGCTATTTCCAACAAAATTATCCGTACTCTCATTGGAATCATCATAGGGTGAAGACCGTCGTCGGGATAGGTTGAACACTTATTGCTTGAGTTTGACATATTCCTGGGTCCTTCATGCTTCAGATTCCGCCAATATACATGTAGGTTCTTCAACTTTCTGACTCATGATAGTCACTGAGTCCTGTCAATAGCCTCAACTTGACGTGAAGATCCAATGTCTTATAAACCAGATAGGAGTCGTTGTATATCATTTTGGAAACCCATTCCAATATTAAAACCTTTTTTACTCCCGCTTGAAACCTTTTTCATCCAAATTTGATTGGACAACTCAGGGGTTAGCTTGACTGAACCTCCAAGCTCTTGTATATATCGCTCATAGTCACGCTGCATATTAAAAATAAAAATTAGACTCAATGTGTATATTAAAAATGAAAGTTAGAATCAAAATAAATTATACTTAAAGTTATGTTAAATAACTTACAAAGGTTTGTTCGGCTCTTTTCTCCACCCACTGATCCGGATCCAATTCATTCTTCTTTTTCTTCATATAATACCTCCTAAAAACTTCATCACGTAAAGGAGGCCGCCCCAATTCCTTTTTCTATAATTTAAAATATAATTAATAAAAATATATTTTGTATAAATTAAATACTTTAAATAAGCATAATATATTAGTTTCAACCTAAAACTTTAAAAATCTTACCAGCTCCCTCGTAACAGTACCGACACTCTTTGCACCTCCAACGTCCAATGAGCCACCCTTTAGGCTTCCTCTAGCCCTTTTAGATTGCTCGGACACAGCCTTAAATTTATCAGTATCTCAATACCAGAGCAAATCTTGATATACATGCGGAGGTATCCAAGAACTTTTTTCTCTATTATCCCTTGCTTTCTTTAGCCAGTTAGATAGTTAGGTGCTTGCCTTTTTTCTCAAATGTGCTGACAATGAAGGTGTTGTGCTTGGGATGCCAAGTACATAAAGTCTAGCAAAAAAGCAAAAGTGTTAAGAAATTCTAGTTAAGGAAGTAATACTAAAAATATTATGTAATATAATATATATCCTGAATTCATTAAACACCATCTGACAAATATTATTTGTAATCTACCCTCAAAAGGTGTATGGCTCCGAGTATAACCTCCTAACACTCTCCTTCAGAGCATCCGCAGCAGGTTTTGAAGGATACCACCTACAAGACACATAATAAACATGATATTAGTTCATCTATAATTTGTTAAGGCAGCAAAAATAAATTAATTAAAATAAAAACTTATGATACTCCATCAGGCTTAATCATGACTCTCGCACGTCTGTCCCTCTATCCAGGAGCTAAGTCACACACAACCTGTGAAGGTTCAAATGCAGGAGTAGAAGAAGGTGTGGATCATGATGGAACATGTGTGTGATGCTGAGTCGGTAGTATAGAGCATTATCACTACTGAAAGAAGCTCTAAGTCTCAAATTAGATATGTGGGGAGACTAAGAAGTAGGAGATGCATCAGTAGGAGATGGAAGTAGTCGAAGGTGTGAATCAATAAACTACTAGTCGCATTGTAGTTCAGGGAGGGATTTGGTTATACAAAGAATCTCGGTTGTGCAGAAGAAGAAGTGCCCGTGGTCGACGTAGGTGAGTGTAGAAAGCTCGAGGATCCATAGTGCTAGAAGACACAACATGACTAGCGCCTAGGGCACCCTGAACATCAGGTACTGAAGAAATAAATCCTGGGATATCCTCAGAATCAATCGGTCTCCTAGATTGTTTTTTTTCGTCCTACCAGAAAAAGTAATCCCAAGATGATCCCGAGATCTATCACCATCACCCAATGATATCTGAATGTAAAATAACACATACAATACATAAGAAAAATCAAGTCGAAATAATTTTTGTATTAGCAAGATAAATTAAGTTGTGGTAGTTATAATGTACCAGTCTATTCCTCCTCGCTTGTTTCATTATTTAGTTCATTCTCCTGTTCCGTTTCCTAATTTGCTTAAAATTCATCATTCTCCCATTCCAGTTGGTGCAACAATTTACCATCTTCGTCCTCCGATGATTCATTATCTTCATCTACTTCTTCTTGAAAGTTTACTATTAATTCATCATCAGACACCTCTTCCAGTATGTGTTGAGGATGTTCTAGTGTGGTCTCCAACTCAACATCAACTTGTTGTTGAACAATTTGCAAGATCATTTTAGTATGTCACATATTCAACATTCTCAATTTCAATTTTTCCTAATGGCTTTGTCTTAATGACAACCCACCAATCAACCTTATCTCTATGCAATCGATATGACGCATAGTAGACCTGCTTAGCATTTTGGGCAATGATAAAAGGATCATATTTTCCATATTGTCTGGTGTGGTTAACTTCAATTATATTATATTGCTGGTCCACCCTTGTGCTATTATGTGATAGATCAAACCACTTACACCAAAACAATACTATCTTCTTTTTAGGCCAACCTGAATAATGAAGTTCATAATCTCCTGAATGACACCACAATATTTAATAGTTTGGCCATTATCGTCAACATCACCTTGAACGAAAATATCGTTATTATTGGTTTTCTTATATGAAGAAACTTCCTTAGTTTGAAACTTAAAGTGATTGCAACAATATTTATTCATTGTCTGAATTTGAGATTCAGGCCTGAGTGCGATTTCTCTCACTAGTAGTGAATGCTGATCAGTTGAGCATTCATGAAAAACCTATAAATTGTATTCCAAATAATACAATTTAGTCTTAAATAAATACATCATTCATACTAATTCAATATGATTAGGCTTTCAAACTTACATAGTCCTTTAACCATCTGGCAAACCTTGTGTATATGGCTTCATTTTCCCAGGTGTTTACGAACAATCTGATATTGATATGTACATTTTTGTTAGTTAGCAAGTACTAATTATTATGTAATTTGATAATATTATTTATTTAACAATTACTGAAGATATGACTGAATTTCTGGATAATTTAGTATAATATGGTTCATAGCTGATTGTCTTTCCCTGATCGTGAAGCCTCTTTTTTCATGCCTTTTAGATCCTCGGCCACTTTGATTATAAATTGAAATGTAGGGAAACATCGGATTACTCTCACCTTCATCATTCCAAATTGGTCTATTTTTCCTGCATGGCACTTCACCCCCAAAGTAATAAGAGTAAAAGTCACTGATTTCTCTTCCGATATGAGCTTGAACAATGATCCTTCGATTTGTCCTCTTTGTTTAATTGTCCTTTTGCAAATTCTAATTTTTTTGTACATACTAATTCAAATGTATTAATCATGAAGTTTATTGTTAGTTTATATATTTATTATATTAATTAGTCATAAAATATTTCCTTTCAAATAGACACATCCACCCTATTTGAACAGGACCTCCAAGGCGGGCTTCATGTACAAGATGAATCGAAAAATGCTACATCACATCAAAGAAGTCAGGCGAAAAAATCTTCTCCAGGTTTATAGTGATATCAAGAATGTTTTCCTCCATCTAAACTACTTTCAAGCAATGTTCCAGAATATAAATCTCTAAAGAAAAGACTTATCTCTGCGACTGACTTCCATATCCTCTCAGGCAGGTGGCTAAAAGTGATAGGAAGTAAAGTTTTCGTGAATACATGACAATCATGATTTTTTATACCTATCAACTTCCCTTCATTCAAGTCTTCCCATTTGCCCAAATTTGAAGCATATCCCTCTGGAATCCTCAAAATTTTAACCCAGTCACATATTTCACATATCTCCTCCCATTGAATGAAAAATTGGGGTTAGGCTTAACAATTTTTCCATTTGGTTGTTCCTGCAGCCAAAATTCTTTCCTCCTATAATATTCCTTTAAGTCCATTCTAGCTCTTGGGTTGTCCTTTGTCTTTCCTTTAATATTCATCACTGTGTTGAATTGATTGTCAAAATAATTTTTCTCAATATGCATCACATCAAGATTATGTATTAGGATATCATCCTTCCAATATGGCAATTCCCAGAATATGCTTTGTTTGGTCCAATTATGTTCAACACCGTATCCAGGAAGTCTACCAGGTGGAGCAACCCAAACTTTAGGCAGTTGAGAAACTCTCTCCCAAATTTGATGCCCTGTCTGTGATGGGGGTGGAGGATCCATTTCAACTGTATTTTTTTTAATGCATTCTTCATTTTCTAACTTGTGGTTCATTGGCAAGAATTGACGATGACAATCAAACCATGAATTTTTTCTACCATGCTTTAGGGTGAAAGCCTTACTATGTTCCATGCAATGAGGACAAGCAAGGTTTCCAACGGTCATCCAACCAAATAACATACTATATGCAGGGAAATCATTAACAATCCACATTAAACATGCATGCATAACAAAATTCTGTTTAGTTGATATGTCATAAGTTAATACACCTTCAAACCATAACTGCTTAAGCTTATCTATCAATGGTTGTAGAAAGATATCAAACTTACTTTTTGGATTATGAGGACCCGGAATAACACAACCTAAAAATATGAATGGACTTGTCATGCACATTTCAGGAGGAAGATTATATGAACTGAGAAATACGGGCCATCAAGAATAAGTCATGGCAGAAGTTGAGAATAGTGTGAAACCATCTGCACGCAGCCCCAATTTGACATTCCTAGGTTCTCTAGAAAAGTCAGGATATATATTATCAAAATGGTTCCATGTTTCTCTATCAGATGGATGAGAAAACACACCCGGTAGCCTTCTATATTGATAGTGCCATGTCATATGCGGGAAAGACCTCATCGATGCATACAACCTCTTCAATCTAAGAATAATAGGTAAATAATGCATCCACTTAATTGGAACCATCTTTTCGGCCGGAGTCTTCTGATAACGAGTATGACCGCAAACTTACAATTTTTCAAGTCAGTAGCATAGTTGTAGTACAACATGCAGCCATTAACATAACAATCAATTTTATCATGTGACAATCCTAACTTGGAAATCAGTTTCTTTGCCTGATAGAACCTTCTGGGTGTGTCATAGTCAGGATTAACCAACTCAGACATAAGATCCACCATTGGGTCTATAGCCCCATTTGAAACATTATAATCCGATTTAATGTTCACTAATCAAATGGCAACAGACAAAGGAAAAGGCCGACTCCCCTCACCAAATGGTTGACTAGCCACTTCTAATCCTTCGTAGAAGCGCCTTGCTTCTTCGTTAGGAGCTTCATTAAAAAACTCTTCAGCCTCAACCCCCTCTTGAACTCTAAAAGCATCATTAATCATTTGATGAACTCTATCATGCCCAAACATATCATGTTGAAAATTATTCTATTCAAATCTAATTTGACCTTGTGCTACAATCATATTATATTCATCCACGGGCATCGAATTGTAAAACACACCATCCACTCCATCTACTTCTCTATGATCCACCCATACAAAATATCTAGGCTTAAACCCATTACGATACAAATGCACCATAACTTCATTTGGCCTTAAAATTTCAGGCACTTACATGAACAGCAAGGAAACCGAACCATTTGATTTCTCTTAAAAATATCAAGTGTCATTGCATGATTAATGAAACTTCTAACACCATCAAAAAATGTAGATTTCAACCCACCACCATTTCCATAATACATGTCATACATCGACAAATGGTGATCCATCTACAAAGTATTCACAATCTTAATTAATTAATTCTAATAAGAATCACAGTATTATACAAAAAAAAAGGGTAAAGAGTCAACACTAGATGGACACGAATCGATTTTGCAAGAAAATCAATTTTGTCATCAATAGGATCAACTAGTGTTGTCACTTATACCAAAAAAACACATTATGACAATCCAAAAATATGATAATTGTTAACACTAGATAGACACAAATCAATTTTGCAAGAAAATCAATTTTGTCATCAATAGGATCAACTAGTGTTGTCACTTATACCAACCAAACTCATTATGACGATCCAAAAATAAGATAAGTGTCAACACTAGATGGACACAAATCGATTTTACAAGAAAATTAATTTTGTCATCAATAG
>JAABOM020061691.1:0-10820 GCA_011800125.2 Solanum clarkiae
TACATGATCCCACAGTATAACTAAAGGTGGTCTCTTATCCTTACACAAGTGCATAGTTTCATTTGAGTTGTTACTTCTTATATAGTATTTCCTACCTTACATATTCGGTACATTATCCCCTATTGAGGTCCCTTATAGGGGACCTGAATTTCATGCTGCTGGTACAGGTGCTAGCAGATTTCCCTAGGATATCTAGTTGCTATTACCAAACTCCAGGTTGTTTCGGAGCTTTCTGTATCTTGAGCTTATATTTTTGCACTATATAGATAGTCGAGGTAGGGCCTGTCTCGACCCCTATCAGATAGTATTCCTTATCTAGATGCTTTATAGACTATGTAAATGAAAGTGTGGTAATGTTCGTACTTTAGACACCGTGGCCCCAACGGCCTAGCCATATGCATTTGCTTTTGGCTTTTTACTACTGTTTACTTTCTTAAAGGTATGTTGAATGTTGAAATCCCTCGTAATATGTGTAGAAAATGCTTAGATACAGTGGGACTTTGGACGTTATATCTCATCACCCTCTCCTTGCCTCCCTTGAAGAGCATAAAATAGATTGTGTCTTGGGTCACCACCTTAATGACCTTCCGTTCCTTCTTGGCCTACATTGACACCTTGGCCTAGAGGGCCATCATTTTCACCTTTCAATTGAGCATGAGGACGACCACTAACTTTGTGCCCAAATTCGCTACAACCAAAACAAGCACTAGACTTTTTCAGACATAGGCCACCATGGACCTTCCCACACTTTCGGCACCTAGGCTTCTCTACTCCCTCATCACCTCCTTGGAATCTTTAATTTGGCACCCTACCATAGGCAAACCTTTTAAGACAGGCCCTCTTGGCCTCATGGCTCCTTCTCTTCCTCAACTTCTCCTTCTCCATTGGTTCTACATATGTCATCATCCGAGACAAGTCTATGTCAGCAATCAACATAACGGACCTGTATTCCTCACTCACCAAGTCGGAGACACCCATTACAAACTTGTTCATCCTTGTCCTTACATCAGAGAACAATTGAGGATCACATTTAGATAGTTGGGTTAACTTGAGGGCATACTCCCTCACACTCATAGTACCTTGTTCCAAATTCATGAACTCTACCAACTTAGCCTCCCTAAGCTCAAGAGGGAAGAACCGATCAAGAAAAGCCAATTTGAACCCCTGCTAAAGCACCACATTACCATTTCCCTTCTCCCCCTTCCATTGTTCATACTATATTTGGGCTACCCCTTCGAGTTTGTATGTCGCTAACTCCGCCTTTTCATTCGACCCAACACCCATGATATTCAAAATTTTGTAGACTCATCAATGAACTTTTGTGGGTCTTCATCTAACATTGACACATGAAATACCGGAGGATTCATCCACATGAAGTCCCTTACCCCAGCTCCTGGGGTAGTAGCATGAGGGGCTTAGGCCCCCAGGTTGACTTGATTGGCCACAACTTGATAAAGCATGGTGAGAGCATCCCAGAGCTCACTATGATAGGTTGCTCCTCGGGAGTTTGGGCCTTTCTTCCTGGAGTGTTAGGCATGATCTAGCATAGCAAAGAACAATCGTTAGGGGAAGGCTTACTTCGACTCTATAGCACTACTTAGAACATGAAGAAGGGAAACTTTTCCTAAAACGTCTCATAGCCTACTACTCATAGTTGTGGTGCACAACACAACCATGACTAAGGCTCTAATAGACACTGTGTGTTGGACTCAGAGGATCTATCAACCTAATGCTCTGATAATTTCTTTGAAACGACCCAAAGCCCAGGGCTTAGACGTGACTAGGGAATGGGGAATCCGAAGGGACCCCAAACAAGCCTCATAGCATATCATTATACATCCTTGTTTACGGAAGAAATTAGAAGATACTTGAAGAATAGAAATAAGGGAAAAGGGGCTAGGGGAGAACTTGTCATAACATAGAATCAAGAGATAATAGAATCAACTCATAGAATTAATACAGAACTTTTTCCAAGAATACCTCTACTACATAGATAAGAGCGGAGGTCAAGACATACAACCAAACTCACCCTTATAGTCAACATAAGAAATAAATAATAGTGCTCAATACATAATAAGAGAAACATAGACCAACGCCTACAGATTGGAGGACTCACCAACTAACTTGAATGATACCGAACTACCAACGTGGAGGAGGATAATGATCAACTTGGGCTCTAGTTGCTACATGGTAATTTCATATAGGCAAGGGTATGATTTAGTATGTTTGGATGTACTAAGTATATAGGATGTAATGCAACAAAAGATAGGCATCATAGCCCAAATACATAATAATAGGCAACAGGAATAATATAATAACATGGCATGTATGATCAATGCATAAGTAAAACATGTTTACAATGCATTAAACTTATATAGATCATAATACATAGGTGTGGGAAGAGACCTCAACCGATATAAAATAAGACCAAGTGAGCTACGGCTTGGAATCTCGATGATTACCCTTCACCGGTAAAGAGACGGTCTACTTGCCAAGGTAAACCATACTTCAAACTCATGGGAACATGACAAATTTTGTGTGAAATAACCTTTCATTTGCGAACCCAACCCAATTTCATCAAGAATTTAAAACCCCACTTCAACTTACACGAACACGAACCATTTTCATGCGAAGCGACCCTCCTAACTAGAACATGACCCAATTTCAGGAAGGATTTTAAGAGATAGTTCACTAGATGGATCCACTAGTATAGCAAGGGTATAACATCATCCTATAGTGGAATATAGTTTTGGGACTTGGGGACTCGCCTCTAGTCTACTCGGTGCTAAATCTAATCTCACAGAATATATAAGACAATCATAGCTTTAATAACTTGCAACAACATAGAGGACTTAGAACGAGTAGCTCATAAAATCATTGACCTCAAATGATGAGCCAAACTTCAATCATAAGAGTAGATCATCATCAACCTTACCCTTGCATTAACAACAACATTAAGGGGATCACAAGAGGTGAAATCTTTAAGAAAGGGCTCAAACCCGGCTTTACAACATCATCAACATTTCCATGAGTTAGACGCATCATAAATCATCATGAAGTCTTGCAACTCATAAGACATGCATTGGACCTCCAATTCTTCAAGAAATCATAATCGGATATTTTATCAAACACTTGACGTGTTGTAGTGCTAGTGTAAAATCATGCAATTCAAGAGTGAAAATATGTAAGTAAATCCCATATAAAACCATTAATCAATACTTTGTTACACACTCAAGCAACATACATCAATACTCTTCATCAAATCCAACATTAGATCCAAGAATCAGAGCTCAAAACATTCTAAACAACCAAATTTTCATGAACTCAAATCACTGTGTAGTAAATTTCTTAATATATAAAACCTTTATGTAAAATCAACTTTAAATCATGCAATTTAAGTAGAAAAGAGGATTGGGAACCATGGGTGAAAGGACCTAATAGTTCAAATCCACATACCTTAGCTTTGGAGAAGCTCTTGATGGAAACTAAAAATGGAGGATTGAAGCTTGAAGGAAATCCTTAGATCCGGAAGAGGTTTTGAGACTTGAGTTTGGGAGTGAATTATTTAGCTAAGTGTTTTGGTGAATATTGGAGAATATTTCGGATGATATGAGGGTGAAATAAGGCTAAGTATAGGTATTTTCACACATGGGAGGGTCTAGGCCCAATACTTAAAGCCTTGGACCCAAAAAAAGAAAAATGCCCAAAGATACACACTGGCGTGTCGTGCCAGTGTGGCAGAGTACTCTCTGGAAATAGCATTTTGCAATTTCCAACTTTTGCTATGGTTCCTCTAAAATTCATGTTAGACCTATTTCCCACCCAATTTGACCCTTGCAGAAGAATATGAAGTCGAATTTTTGAAATAACGAATGGATTATTAGATATAAGGAAATTAATATTTCGGGCATTTCTGAGGCATATTTTCGGGCACTTTTTGGGTCGTTTCAAGAATAGAAATAGGCTATGTGCCTAGTTATAGATCGATACAAAAATCAATGTCACAATCAGGTGGAATACCTGGTAGGTCAATAGGAATGACCTCTAGAAATTCACTTACTATTGGAATAGAGTCAAGCGTAGGCGTCTCCATGCTGGTAACTCGAATATATGCCAAGTAAGCCAAACATCCTCCCTCCACCAGTCGATGATCCCTAAGAAATGATATCACCTTTTTTTTGGAGCATAACTAATAGAACCTCTCCACTCTATAGTAGTAATCCCAGGCATAGCTAATGTAACAGTGATGGAATGACAATTCAAAATAGCGTGGTAAGGAGACAACCAATCCATAGTAAGGATAACATCAAAGTCTAGCATATTTAATACTTTTAAATCCACTTGAGTGTTATAACCATCAAAGTAACTACCCACTATTGAATCCTCAACAGGAGCAGAAACATATACTGGAAAATCAAGAGGCTCGCATAGTATATGCAAATTCGAAGCAAAATACATAGACACATAAGAGTAGGTAGAGCCTAGGTCAAATAATATAGTAGCTAATTGATGACAAACTGGAATAATACCTGTGATAACAACATCTGAAGTCTCTGCCTCTAGCCTACCTCGAAAAGCATAGCGTTGGGCATGGCCACTCGTAGGTTGGGAACCTCCACGACCACCGCCTCGACTAGAAGAAGTACCACCTCAACCTGAATGAGAACCACCTCTGCTACTCTGTGCACCACCCCAGTCGAAGGTTGTGCAGTTTTGGAAGTCAAGGCATGAGAATATTCATGTAAACTACCACGACCAATCCTATGGAAATCTCTCACAAAATGTCCTGTATCACGACACTTATAATAGCCCTTATGAGGAATAATGTCACCGGATGAATTACCGAGTAAATAAATCAGATACGGACACGGTTGTTGCTACGCAATGTCGATTTTGATGGAGATCAAATGGCTGTACTAGTTTTGGAGTTTTCGGCCTTTGCTTCCGACGAAGGTAAATATTCTATGATAAGAGGAACTCGAATGACTGGTATACCATCCATCGCTTGAGGGTCTAGAAGATGAGCCCTGAAAAGTATGTGTCGCGCTAGAGGTATTAGGCTTAATATGCTCTGTCCGCACGCTTGCAACATGAATATCGCTATTAGACTGAGAGTGGTGACCTCTCTCTGAGTAAGCTTAACTCCTGGGTGGAGCACTACCATAAGCACTCGAATGATGGGCCCTCTTGCCCTCACACTGCTCAAATCCCTCACGTTGGATCAACTCTAAAAACCTTGCAACATCTTCCACTTCTTGAAAAGTAGCACTAGAAGCAGCAACCTAAGAAACTCCATGACAAACCTTCTAACTCTCTCAACCTTAGTAAGAAGTATTATCGAAGCATGCATATCCAAGGCATGAACTTAAACCTCATACTATATAACTGACATACCATTTTATTGCAAACTCTTGACCTCGACCCTTTTATGCTCCCTCTCACTAGGTGGAACAAACTTATCTAAAAATACCTGAGTAAAATGACTCCATGAAAGTTAAGGTGATCAGTTTGCCTGCTAATAATATAATCCCTCCACCACTGCTTGGCAGGGCTAATCATCAGAAACATCATGTAGTCAACTCCTTGAGATTCCACTAACCCAAGGTTGTGCAACCTCTCATGATAACTAATAATAAACTCAAAGCATCATCATTTAAGTCACCTATATAAGTTGGAGGATTCATCATCTTGAACCTCCTGAACATCTTCTGCTCCTCAACGGTTATAGTAGGTCTATTAGCCAAATGTTGTGTAGGGCTCGATAATGCCATACTGTCAAAATGAGAAGTTATAGAAGCAGCAGGCTAAGTACCTAGAGTCTCAGAACCTAGAGCAACCATCTGGTCTAGAGTTTGGCCTCCAATACGAGTCTGTAATCCATAAGAGGGGACCGGCATTATTGCTACTTGAGCCATCTCTTCTAGGAATCCTGGTGTACGAACCAAAGTATCTTGATGCACTAGAGTGGCAATAAAACCAGGTGCAACATTAGAGGGTCCATATTCCCCAAAATGATCCTACACATCCTCATGAATCGCATCTACATTTGGAAGTACTACCCCAGCATGACCTTGGGTGGCTGTTAGTATCTGCCCTTCCACATGGGTTGTAGTGTAGCCTCTTCCTCGAGCTCATCCTCGCCCCTGCCTCTACCCTGTCTAGTAATATTGGAAGCAGGTGTAAGAATAGGCTCCTGATCACCACTTGCAGATGCATGAGTCCTCACCATTTGTGATAGAATGAGACAATAGTGTTAGAATTTCAACAAAAGCAAATTTGCACGACACAGAATGTAAGAGTAGAAGTTTCTTAAATGTCCTAGTGCCTTTAGAAGAAAAATATGGATGTCATCATATTGATCTGCAGGACTCAACTAGACTTTACTCTTGTACTTATGAAAAATCCGTTAACTTAGAGCTCTGATACACAATTTGTCACGACCCCAAAACATGAGTCGTGATGGCACCTATACTCCCAGCCGATAGGTAAGCCGACCTCATAAGTTACTAGTCAACTTAATAAGTAAAGTGAAAGATAGATAACAAATGAATCTCCTTAACAATAAATCCCTTATAAGTACGAAAGTGCGGGTAGCTAAAATACCACCTAAGAATTGGTGTAATAAGTACAAGAGCTTCTAAAATAGTGATGCAAGTCTGAAACTAAGATGACAAGTATAAACATAATAAATTTCCTATACGAATATGACAAACACAATGATCAACGAGATAGACGGAGGAGTGGATTGTAAAATAGCCAAGAAGCTCACCAGAACTCCAGGATAATTGAAGCTTAAACTCAATAGCTCCACCGAATGCATGCATACTCGGAATTGAATCTATACAACAAAAAAGAGCACAACAAGTGTAGTATGAGTACAAAATGACATGTACCCAGCATATCTCATTGACCAAGAATGAAGAAGTAGTGACATGAGCATATCTAAAAATATCATCTTCTAATTTTTTTATGCCTGTACTATACTTAACAATCAAGTGTCATCAAAATAGGTGTAATCAAATATCACATGATGTCCAACAACAATAAAGCACAATCAACAAGAATGCAGTGTACAATCAGATGCAACGCAACACCATAAAATAATATATTTCAAATGCCAAGTCATCTCTATATTGTGTATACATAACACCTCTGGGGAATACGTCAAGGGTTTGTGACCCATAGGACTCATGAGGTTCATATACTGACACAGACGATCTCTATGTGTCTTTGTGGATGATCTCAACGCACTCTCATAAAATCAACCATCTCCAATAAGGACGATCTCCATGTGTCCAACTTAAGTTATAACAATAATCTCGACATCCACTCCATATCACATTAATATTTATGCTCAATATAACGTCAATAATATAAGGGATAGTGATGCAATACAGTACCATAGTCATTACTACAACATATAATAACATCAAATATAAAGAATATATGGATTCAATAAAGAAACACCACCACACAATGAAACTAAGTTATACTACATCAACTAATACCCATATGCTTTGGCACTCTTGGATTATAATCTATCACCTATAATAATAAACTTTCCCTTTAGAACATTGGTGCTCGAACTAATGCCTGTCACACTATTGGTAAGAGACTCTCATCTTTCACCCTTACTCTTTCTCTATTTCATTATTTAAATCTTAAATTTGAAAAACGTTCTTCAACAAAGTCTAAAAGTCCTAACATACCTCAATTGCCGAACAAGTGTCACGAATCCTTAAGATTTTGTCTTTTCCTTTCGTAAGAAAGTCTTTCCCAGTCTATCAAATATACTCCCTCCGTCCCATTTTATGTGGCACCCTTTTACTTGGCACGATATTTAAGGAAAAGAGAAAGACTTTTAAAACTTATTGTCTAAAATCATTCGGAGATATTTGTAAATACACCAATTTGTAGACATCTATATCACTATATTTTTATCTCAAACTCCAAAATATGAATCACAACAAATAAAATTTAAAACCAATCAAATACACTATCCATAACTTTAAGTACGGGTAATAATACATAATAGGAATTTTATTCAAACAAAAGCATATTTTCTTTTGAAAAGATGGCATGACTACTACTTAAGGACCTTCTAATTTCATCTCCCTTATCGCCACTCGTTCTATGATTATTATCCAGTAAACCCATGAACAATCACTACTATAATATCCCAAACTAACGTATACAGCAGGAACAAATTCAAAAGAATAGAGTTTCCTCAGCTTATTTTCTTCCTGCATAATTCTAATGACCCCAATTCCATATTACTCCAATTTTACTCCTAAAGGGAGTAAGGGACCCACCCACAAATAATAGACAACCACACAGTAACACTAATATAATAAGACAAACATATAGTAATACTAATTTACTGTGACAAACATGCAGTAATGTTAATTGAATGATCCAATTTCTTCTACCCACATGTGATGCCCACTTCCTTTCAAGAACAATACATAATTTATCCGTATTTAGCCCTCAATCAACAGAATAAACAAGAGACAACAACAAAGAAACAATTGCTTTAAATTACTTGAAAGTCACAAGAAATTATGATGAGGCATAAGTGACTTCGTAACATTGTTTCTTTCCCCTTTTCTTTTCTTTTTAAAAGTAATAGGTTGTGATCTAGCTGTTGTATCCCATTACTTCTTTTAATATACGAGTCAACTTTTTCATAAGATATTATAAAAATAGAAAAACTTAATTCATTAGCCATTAATTATAATAATTATTTTAAATTTACCTGTAAGCTGGTGTCTAGTGTCCAAAATAACTTAATGGGTTATTACACTCCCCCTTCCCCAAACAAACAAATTTTTTAACAAAAATTATAATTTTTTTTTTAAAAAATTCTTGCTTAATCCCCTCTCTTAAAAAATAATTTAGATACTATTTTAATTTTTTTTTGAAATTTTTTTTTTACGCTACTCACCTGATCCCCTGTTTTGATATTTTTCTTGTTTTTAAAAAAGAATTATTTATTTTTCATAAAAAAATTAAAATAATTTTTTTATTTCTATTATATTAAATATTTAAGTAGGAAAAAATCTTTTCTATAAATATGTGTACATATCTATAAAGAATTAAAAAATAAAAATAAATTAGGAGCGGAGAGTTAGATGCGGATGGGACAGAATTTTATCTATTTTTTAAAATATCAATTTCTTTTAAGTAGGAGTAGAATAGGGACTAAAGTTTGAACCTTTCAAAAAATTTTATAAAATAGATTTAAAAAAATAAAAAGGCAAGGACTATTGGGGGGAGAAGACGGACGGTGGAGTAGGTGAGAGAAATATTTTAAAATTTTTTTAAAAAAATATTTTAAAAAATAATACATTTTAAAAAAAATATTTACACTTTAAACTTTAACTTTTAATTAATAGTTATAATCTTATTTCACTTTGTCAATGTGGAATATCTTATCCATATGACATACCATATGGCAAGACCTTATTCAATAAAAGAGAGAGTGTATTACATACACCACTGATGTCTATTTCTCAAACTAATGTTATTGTTATTATTGTTCTTGTTCTTATTGTTGTTGTTGTTGTTGTTGTTTTTTTTTTTTGTTGTTGTTGTTGTTGTTGTTGTTGATGTTGTTGTTGTTGTTGTTGTTGTTGTTGTTATTATTGTTGTTATTATTATTTTAATTATGACGAGGCATAAGTGACTTCGTAACCCTGTTTCTTTCCCCTTTTCTTTTCTTTTTAAAATTAATAGGTTGTGATCTAGTTGTTGTATCCCACTACTTCTTTTAATATATGAGTGAACTTATTCATAAGATATTATAAAAATAGAAAAACTTAATCCATTAACCATTAGTTATAATAATTATTTAAAATTTTCCCGTAAGTTGGTGTCTAGTGCCCAAAATAACCTAATGGGTCATTACACTCCCCCTTCTCCAAACAAACTAATTTTTTTTTTACAAAAATTATAATTTTTTTTAAAAAAATTCTTTCTTTATGCCCCCTCTTAAAAAATAATTTAGATACTATTTTAACTTTTTGTAGAATTTTTTTTTACGCTACTCACCTGATCCCCCATTTTTACATCTTTCTTATTTTAGAAAAGTATTGTCTATTTTTCTTAAAAAATTAAAATAATTTTTTTATTTCTATTATGTTAAATATGTAAGTAGGAAAAAATCTTTTCTACAAATATGTGTACATATCTATAAATAATTAAAAATATAAAAATAAATTAGAAGCGGAGAGTTAGATGCGGGTGGGACAAAATTTTATTATTTTTAAAAATATCAAATCTTTTCTGTAGGAGTAGAATAGGGGCTAAAGTTTGAACCTTTCAAAATATTTTATAAAAAAGATTAAGAAAAATAAAAAGACAAGGATCATCGGGGGGAGAGGGTGGACGTTGGAGTAGGTGAGAGAAATATTTTATATTTTATTATTTTAAATATTTTTAAAATAATATATTTTTAAAAAAATATTTATACTTTAAATTTTAACTTTTAATTAATAGTTATAATCTTATTTCATTTTGTTAGTATGGAATATCTTATCCATATGACATACCATATGGCAAGACTTTATTGAATAAAAGAGAGAGTGTATTACACACACCACTGATGTTTGTTTTTCAAACTAATGTTATTGTTATTATTCTTATTGTTGTTCTTGTTCTTATTGTTGTTGTTGTTGTTGTTGTTATTGTTATTGTTATTATTATTATTATTATTATTATTATTGTTATTATTATTATTATTATTATTATTGTCATTATTATTATTATTATTATTATTGTCAGTGTTGTTATTTTTCTTATTGTTGTTATTAATGTTGTTA
>JAABOM020061692.1:0-10820 GCA_011800125.2 Solanum clarkiae
CACCAATAACAAGCGTCTGTCCTAACATGACATATACCTGAATGACTTCTTCCACAATGTTTACAAGGCTGCCTAGGAGTCATTTGTTAGCCTACTGAACATCATATTGTCCATGCACCTTGCCCTTCATTTTTAGACCAAACTGATTACTTCTAGACCCCTTAAGTTATGGTGGAGCACTGGATGCAGAGTAGGAGGATGATGGCCTAGGTGGTCTATTAGAAAACCGAGATCTAAGCTCACCTTGGGGTGGTGTAAACTACCCTATAGACCTGGTCCTAGACTGCGCCCTTTCCAACTCTTGTGCCCTTCTCCTTTGCCTTTGATCCTCCAGTTTCTGTGCAAAAGCTTGCATCCTAGCTATATCCATATCCTTATTTAAGGAAGCAATGGTACAGTCTCTAACCAGATACGAATCCAATCTATCCACATATCGATGAACTCTATCTGCTATAGTAGCAACTAAATTAGGAGCATACTTGTCCAGGGAATTAAATTGAAGGCTATACTCCCTCACACTCATATCCCTTAGTGGAGGTTCAAGAATTGATCTGCATGGGCCTCTTGGACTTCTAATGGTAAGTAAAGGTCAAGAAATGCCTCTTTGAACTCCATACAGGTAGTTGGAGGTGCATCTATACCCTTAGATTGCTTCCAAGCTTCATACCATAATATAGCCACACCCTTCAATCTATATGTCACTAACTCGATAGCTTCTGTACCACTCACATGCATAACATCTAAGTGCATTGAATCTGATCAATAAAGTCTTGTGGATCTTCATTAGGATCTAACCCAATGAAGGATAGAGGGTCCAAATTAAAGAAGTCATGTATCCTCGTGCTAGCTGCCCTATTCGCACCAGCTGCACCTATAACTGGACCTTCCTGTCTTTGACCTTGGCCAACAACTATACGAGTCAATAGTTGGACTGCATTTCTCAGATCCTGCATGGTAGTACCGATAGGTGGTTATGGGGGATACTTCTTGGTTCACCAGGAGCTGGAGGAGTTGGAGATATTTGTGACAAGAGACTCATCTTGAGCCTCATTTTATTGTCTCGCCCGACTGGGTATACCAACCACCACTTCTACTTTCTTCCCTTTACCTTTGTTTTTCCTAGTTTTGGCATGCTTGTTATACAAAATAATTTAGGGGTTAGACACAATCCACCTATTACACTTTGGCTCTATGGAACAATCTAAAGAATGAAAAGAAAATGACAACTCCTAAATGCCACATAGCCTCCTTCTTATAAATGTAGTGCATAACACATCGATAAACAAGACTCTACATAGGCACGATTTTGTAGACTCCCTAGGATAACCCGCTCTAATACCACTTTTGGTCATGCCCAAAGCCCCATTAAGGCAGACTAGCACCCGTTGCCGATAAGGCTCAAGAGAACCAACCTGTATCGATGCACTTTCTATACATATTATGAGGGATTTGTACATTCAACGTGCGTTTAAAAAAGTAAACAGTAATAACAAGCCAAAAGGAAATGCATATGACTAGGCCATTGGGGTCACGTTGTCTAAGGTACGAGACATGATCACACTTTACTTTACATAGTCTACAAAGCCTCTAGATAAGGAAAAGTATCTGATAAAGGTTGGCACAGGCCCCGCCTCGACTAACTATACAATACAAAAATATAAGTTCTAGACACACAAAACTCCGAAGGAACCTGGAGCTTGGTAATTGCAGCTGGATATCCTATACTCCTACTGGGGAGAGTTACTAGCACCTGTACCTGTAGCATGAAATGCAGGTCCCCCATAAGAGATGTCAGTACGAGATAATATATTGAATATATAAGGCAAGAAATATTGTATATAAAGTAACCACTCAAATGAAACTATGCAGTGGTGTAAGGATAAAAGACCACCTTTAGTTATATTGTGGGATCATGTGCTTTATGTTCTTTTTATTACTTTACCTTTACTGTATAATCTGTGCGCAGCATGTAATAAAAATGACCAGCTGACCAGTGGTAAATCTATACCAGGATACGCCCTGGCTAGGCTTTTCCTTTCACCCCTTGGGCTACCCCCCGTGATAGGATCAACCCTGGCTAGGTGATTCTTCCACCCCTCGGGTTATCACCTATCAATAAGCAATATACTTTATTTTATCTTTCAATTACCTTTGAGATGATTCTTTTGGTGGCCATAATATTGGAGCTATAGGACTGTAGATATAGCATATGATATGTAAATAATTATACAAGGCAATATGACAAAGAAAAGAGTATGTTACACAAATAATGAAATGCATATGAGATGAAACAACTCGTGAACTTCATTTAGCAACAAGAACCCATATAACTTGGTATCCACGTATGCATGCAGATTTGAAGGTGACTATGTATGAGAGAATATGAACATGTGAAAAAGTGGAGACACGGTTAATAGTTATGTTGGAGTTGGTAAATACCTTTATCTGCCAAGGAAGAATCTAGCTTTCATGCCAAGTAATACGAAATCGAGTAGTTGTACATACCTCGCTGTACGACCTTACTATTACTTCGAGATAACCTTTCCTTCCTCAAAATATTTATCTACAATATGGTAGGTGATAAAACTAGCATTAGCAGCCAATAGATACATCTTGGCAGCCCAATCTCATAAAAAACCAACACACGGGCAGCAAGCATATAATTATAAACCCGAGCGTATTCTTTCAACCTTTCCGCCTCTAATCGTATTTTCTAATACACATTCTCATATACATATCATGTGCAGCCTGTTTTAATGTCATAACAGTCTTACAAAAGCCCACAATGTATAATACATAAATATTCTACACAACACACAAGTAGGCGGCGTAACATTACGTCGTCTCGCTACATTTCAATGTCAACAATTCAAAACTTGTTCCAACTTCAACCAAACTGTTCACACAATATTTATACCTAAATACAGTCCTAAAAAAGTTCAAAAATAATTGTCAAAATAGATGGAGTACATGAGACCATAGTCCTCAATCAATCAGCTCATAATTTCTACAAACAATACACTTAGGATAACACATTAAACCTCAATTGTTTACGTATAACCAAATAGTGCAGCGACTTTTATACATCATTACAGAACTGAAAAAAATTAAGAAATGCAACCTTCTTTCATAATCAAGCCAACCAAGAAGAGAAAAGATCCCAAATAAACAAGAAAGGTATACAACAACCCTTGGAACACATGTTGTCCAAACATTCCAGCATATACCTAACCAACATAGTCTCTTATTTTTTATGAGAAAACCATATCAAACATATAACTATTCTTACTTACCTTTCCCTCAAGGTATAGGGATTCTCCAAGAACCCTAAAAGTCTCCTTGTGGCTGCTTTGCAAGGCTAAGAAAGAGTAGAGAGAAAATTTGTGAAAGCTGATTTTTGTTCCAAGCCTAAGAATGACTTAAAGGTGCTGCTTGTAACCCCTTTTAAAGGATTACTTTGGCCAACTTTCTTTTACATTTTAGCCCTTATCTTATCAAGTTAGTAATGTACCATTTTTCCCCTTTCACTTGGGCCTTATTAAATTGCAAACTGATGGGCCTTGGCTACTCATTTTTCCCTTTCTCCTTACTTAGTTTGGGCCTAAATCATTAAGTAAGATGTGATGTTCTTGGGCTCTTTTCCTATTCTTATTGGGATGTAAATATTGTTCATTTACGATGCTAAAGTATGGGCTCAAGTTACACCCTTAACTTGGACTTTATTCATTATCGGACTTGGACAAATTCGGCATCGGGCCTTGTCTCCGTCTAGTTAGTAAGTTTAAGCTAAGTAAGTAGGTGACTCACCTGCTAGCGTCCTAAGTCCTGCAAGCACCTCAATTCTCTCATTTTGTTTAAGGTTGCGATCTCCTCAAATTGACTTAAAACTTGTGTATACTCGACCCTCTTAAGCGTTAGACGCACATATCGCCCTCTAATATGAGATTCAAGCACTTTAAAAAATAGGCATTAATTTGATAAAGCCATATCATATTTCATTTGCATAGAACTAGTAAACGTAAGATATGGGGTGTTATATCACTATTCTCTTGAGCTAATAGGGCTGCAACAGATCTTTCTTGTGCCACAATGTAGAGTATCAATGGCTTTCCAGGTATAGGGGCTTCTATAACTAGAGGTTTTGCTAGATATGCTTTGATACTTTCAAAAGCTTCACTACATGTTTGGTCCCACTTAAAAGGAACACCCTTTTTCATAAAATGATTGAATGGTTGACATCTTCTAGCTATATTCGAGATGAACCTCCTCAAGTAAGCTAACTTTCCTTGAAGCCTTTTTAACTCATGAATATCTCGAGGCTTAGGCATCTTCAGGATAGCATCGACTTTAGCTTGATCAATCTCTATCCCTCGATGTCGCATAATAAAGCCAAGAAACTGGCTAGAAGTGACCCTTAAGGCACATTTCAGTGGGTTTATCCTTAGCTGATATCTTCAGAGCAATTCAAACACCATTCTTAACTCTTTCAAATGGTCGCCCTTTTTTCTCGACTTCACCACCAAGTCATCAACATAATATTCGACTTTTTTGTGGAGTAAATCATCGAATATATTCTGCATAGCCCTTGATATGTGGCACTAGTATTTTTTCGACTAAAAGGCATTACTTTGTAGCAATAGATACCTTTAGAGGTGCAAAATGTAGTGAGTTCTTCATCCTTCGGTGACATGTGGATTTGGTTATAGCCAAAAGAACTATCAATGAATGACATTGCCTCGTAACTAGTTGTAGCATCAATCATTAGCTCTGGAATAGGCAGTAGAAACTTATCTTTAGGACATGTATTGTTGAGATCTCTAAAGTCAACACAAACTCGAATTTGGCCGTTCTTCTTCCTCAAAGGAAAAATGCTTGAAATCCACATGGGGTATTTAACTTCATGAATGAAGCATGCCTCAATGAGCTTATTGACTTCATTCTAGATTAGTGGGACCAACTTTAGCCTAGAACGTCTTTGGTCCTGCTTCACAAAATGAGCACCATTCTTGACTGCCAATTCGTGGACCGCTATTTTGGGATTTAAGCCAGGCATTTCCTTGTAACTCCAAGCAAAGACATCCTTATATTCTTTGAGTAGATCCATATAAGCATTTTCTTCCTCAACTTCTAGAAAAGCACTTAAGTTGTCCTTGGGTCTTCATCAGTGCCAAGGTTAACTTCCTTTAAAGGATCATCGCGGCTTTCACTCCTTCTTCTAGTTCTGGTGGAGCATCTCCAACATCTTCTTCCTCTTGTGGATCATCCTCACTAACAGATATATGCTAACACCAAGCAATGTATTCTGACCCACCATCAATCTTTACTTGAGATGAGGCATTGAGCTCCCTCAAAGCTGCAATCTGATATGAGGAGCCTACACTCTCTTCATCTTCCTCGCGTTCCTTGGTGTAAATGACGGTCTAAGTCTTTGCCTTTAGCACCTCTCCATATGAAACCATGAGTTCCACTTTTCACTTAATCCTAGAGGGAATTGTGCTTTGGATATCCTTTTGGATAAGCGGAGTAAGTGTTGTCACCCCTTAAATAACTTCTCCGATGCTTTTTATTTTCTTTCTTCAATTGTTCCAACCTCTCGAACACAGAAGTTCATGCAGTGGGTTTTCCAAGTCAATAGAAGACAAAAGGCCTTTTGTTAGAAGAAGTAGACTCATCTTTGATGGTGATGTAATTGTTACTTGCTCTTCTTATAGAAATACGGACTGGAGTTGGTTGGCTATAGCCCAAACCTTCGCGTGCTTTCCTGGTGACATCATCTGATAGGAATTTTCTAATTTAGATGGTTCATTAGGGTTGTATCTAGCCTTTGCAAGTAACTTGTAAGCATTTAGATCAAAGCCCTTTGTACGTTTTGTAGGGAGTAGAATATCTTGAGGTGGGTTTTGAGCCACAAACTCTCTAGCAACTTTGAAGACAAGTTGATTGCATCAATGCGTTTGATAGGAAGAGTTAGCCCTCCCTTGGTTAAATTCTTGTATTAACAGATGACTTTCACTTAGTTCCTCAATCATGATTCCCAGTTCTTTCAATGTATGGATGGGCACAATTTTAACTCCAGACCCCTTATTAATCAAGATTTTATTTATCCTTTTCTCTAGCACATGACCCACCATATACAAAGGACGATTATGTAGCTTTTCACCGACTAGGAGATCATCCTCTATAAATGTGATTTTTGTATCACATGTATGTACTTCTTGAGAAGAGGGTTCTATGGGCTTCTTAGAAGATAAGGGAGACGCTTTTGACGAAGTTTCACCCATTGCTTCTTCATTATCCATGGGAGACACCTTTGATGAACTTTCACCTACTGTCTCTCCTTTGTCGGTATTAAAACACATTGTTCATTATTGTCTTGGACAATTCTAGTGTGAAACCAACTTAGCAAGAATTCTCCGAAAGTCATAGGACGTCGGGCTTTTTGGTAGTGATGCACTTCCGCCTTTGCTTTCTTTGGATGTGTGACTAGCTTTTTCTTCCTTGGTCTTCTCACCATCCTTCCACTGGTCAGTTGCTTAAATAATTCTCTTTGTGAACTTGTCTTGTTATATCACTACCTAATCACAAGAATCCAACCTTCATCATCATCTCTATCAGTTTGGATTTTGGTAGGCTCTAAGGACTTCTCTTTTTCAAAGGCATGTATTTGGATCGAGTTAAGCGATCCAAAGTGATAGAGATTTTGTTAGAATTAACTTTTCGATCATCGAGGATAATCTTCTCTTCCCTAGCCAATTGTATGACTTTATCCTTGAAGACGAAATACTTTTCAAGAGGATGACCCAAAAGTCTATGATATTAGTAATAGTTTGGATCATCAGTTTTTCCAGCATCATCGGTTAGTTTCATCTGCGGTAACTAGATGAAGCTTTAGTTCAACTAATTCATCAAATATTTCAGAAACATCAGAATGCAAAAAGGGGTATTCTTTTTCTTGCGTCTCCTTTAAAGTCAACTTTCGATTTGGACGCCCTTGAAAAGTTGTCTTCACACTCTGCTTCTTGTTTTCCTTTGCAGTGCGTTAACATTCATGGAATCCTTGTTATCAGTCTTGAGCATAAATTTACTCCATTTCTTCGGTTCCTGCTTTTCCTTTCCTTTGCAAGGATCATGGACAGGCATCATATCTTTTCCTGCAGAAGACATGCTCAACTCCATGTTGTGAGCACAGGTAGCTAAATCTCCAAAGGACTTTGGCTTGATTCCTTGTAAGATGTAGAAAAGCCCCCAGTGCATTTCTTTGATACACATTTCTATTGCAAAGTTGCAAAAGCTTCGTTGAGTCTATCTTTGCAATTTAGGCTCACATTTCTCCATCGATTTATAAAGTCGATGACTGGTTCATCTTTCCTTTGGCAAATATTTGTGAATTCTACCATACTCACCATGGACCTCATGCTATAGAAGCGATTGAGAAACTCATGCTCTAGTTGCTCCCAATTATCAATGAGATGAGGTTCAAAGTAAGTGTGCCAGTCAAAGGAATTCCCCTTTAAGGAGCGAACGAACTGCTTGACAAGATAGTCTCTGTAGGTCCTAGCATTATTATATGTTTTCACAAAGTGTGCTATATGCTGCTTCGGATTTCCCTTGCCCTCGAGCTGTTGAAATTTTAGATATTGATAACTAACAGGCATTTTAAGGCTATATATCCTCATAGTATAAGGATTTGCATACATATGGGAAGACTTGGCAGAGACTTCATACTTGTCTTTAATGGTCCCTTCAATTAACTCCTTTAATTGATCAAGTAGGATCATTCCTTTGGCAGAAACTGGCAGCTCCTTGAGAGTCAGAGCTTGCTTCACAGGATTTTCAGTCTCTTAAATCTCAATACCCTTCCTAGGTGCATGGATAGATTCCCCATCTAATAAGCCATCCACTCTATCCATCAACTTATCTATGCGAGACTCTTGGTGTTGCATATGCCTAGTCAGTCCTTCAATCATCTTTATCAGATTTGCAAGTTGTTCCTCCATGGATGAAGCAATAGTTGTCATAGCTTGCATGATTGTTGGAAGCAAAGAAGAATACCATGGACTATCATGGAAGTTGATCTTCATAGGTCTCACATTATGCAATGCATGTGGAGAAGATTCATTGAATGAGTCCTGGTCCTTCTTTGTAGTAGATTCTTGGAATCAGAGACCTCAAGTAGAGCTAAAGTCTGCTTGATCATCTTAGCAACACTATTTCGTCCATATGAAGCATTTGTAGAGGACCTTGCTCCTTTTGGAGTTGAAGATCCACAATCAGGAGTTGGTGCGGATGACACTTGCACTATTTGTTATCCTAGCATAGTGGTTTTGCTCCTTGTAACAAGTCCAACACTTCCAAAAGTAATACCCAGGATTCCCTCTACTTTAGCGGAGAACTTGGAAAGCCTTGGAGGAAGTTGATTGGGAGTTCATCTTCTTGGAAGCCATTTGAATATCCTTTGATTCTTGAAAAGTTGAGATGAGAGGTAGAGATGAAAGGTAATTTGGTCCCACTGGGTGTACCAATTTGTTTACAATAAATTTTAAAAGTGATAGAAAGATAAATTAGAATCACAAATAAAATATGAAGAAACAGAAATTTATTGATAAACAATATGGGTACAAATCTATTCCTCCCTTGATTCTTCTCTCATAAAGTTTCTCCATGATTCGAGGGTCGTTAGTGGCGTATTTCTCGAACTGCGATGATTTTGACTTCTCTAAGTCATCATATTTTAATCTCTCTATGGATACTTGAGATGCCAGGGAATATAATACCCTTTATATAGGCATGAAGTAGGGTTTAGGGTAGAGCAGCCTCCAAGAAAACCCTAACTAAAATAGGACTCTTTTTTGTAGAGTCCTACAAAATTTCAATGTAGTCCTACAAAATTTCAAAGTTTACAAATGCCCCCTTGTTCAAGGATTGTTGGCATGTGAACTTGATGAAACTCAAAGACAGGGCTTAAAGTACTCATTTTTCTATCGTTGCAGGCTTTAGATTTGCATATGTGATTAATGAGAGAAGAGTTGAAGGGCAGATTCGGTCCCACTGGGCATGCCAGAATTTGTATGACAATAAAACTCGCGTCGAGAAAATAATAGTCAAAGAACGAAAAATATTGCAACAATCATTGTGTTTAATTTCAAGGAGGGAGTTCTACTCTCTATGAATCCTTTGATTAACCTTTTAAAATATAAATTCAAGGGTTCTTTAGCTTGTTCTTGAATCTTGAAAAACTTGATAGATTTGATCTTGACTTGTATTTGAGTTCAAGGGCTTTTGGGCTTGATCTTGAATTCCGTGGTCTTGATCTTGATATATGGATTTGATGATTTTGAACTTGATATGGTCTTGTTCTTGAACTTGATCTTGATTTGTACTTGAATCCAAGGGCTTTTGGGCTTATTCTTGAATTCGGTAGTCTTGATTTTGATACGTTCATGAACTTGAATGCTTGATTTCTTGAATTCTTGCATTCTCTTTGCTTGTAGAGAAATCTGCATGTTTGATCCGCAAGCTCTCTCTGGCTTCTTGTTAGAATTCTTGATGTGAATTCTGAATTATGAGGACCCTTTTATATAGTTATAGAATAGAAGAGTCATAATAGAATCAGACTTTCTTCCGGCCAATCAGATTTAAGTTGATATGACGCATGAAAGGTGATAAGAATAGGTTTCCTTGAGTTGTGATAGAATCAGACTTTCTTCTAGCCAATCAAGATTTAAGGTGACATGGTACAGGAAAAGTGATAAGAATAGGTTTTCTTCTAAGTGACATGGCGATATTTGATTGGTTGAGACACATCCCTCGTACATGTGGCACATATTTATTGGTCTTTGATTTAGATAGAAATGTCATGTCATTTTGACACATGGCGTGATCCTATTGATTTCTTTATTTGACTTGGTACGCCACGTTATTTGACACGTGGCGTCAAGTGGGCCTCTTAGATGAAAAGATATTGAGCCTAACAAAGTGGGTCATCTTTTATAGCTCAAATACTTAAATTTGAACTTTTAATTAAATTCATATTTTATCGGACTTAATTAATAAACCGAATTATATTAACCTATAATATTTATTTGGACTAATATATTTTGAATTAAATATAACATAAATCATACTATAAAATTAATATTTTAATAAATTTTATATAATTACAGTTTCGATGTTCAGTTATCTTATGCTTATGCCAGACATATTCAAAAATTAAATGTAGGTAGACCCCAAAATATATGAGTACAAATTGAAACTGATAACTATTACTTAGATAAAATATCATCAGACTCAGACAATACCATTTCAGAAAAGACTAAGTTCAAATTTAATGAAATCAAGAACAATAAATGTAACCTACAAAATAAAAGGTAAAAGACAGAGAAGGTAGGTAAGTTGAAAGCTTCGCATACGGTGGAAGAGGAGAATTTAGAAATAGTATTAAGTATTTATTTTTTTATTTATTTAATTTTAAGATTTACTTTTGAATCAGTATTTTTTATATTTATTTTTATATTAGAATGCGTTCTTGATTTAGGACTATTCTATATAAATAATTGTTTAAACTGCGAAGAAAAGAAAAAATATTACTGTTATTTTTTATATATATTTAAGACTTTAAAATTAATTAAAATTTAGATTATCAAATATTTTATTAATAAAAGTATGTAATATAATAAATTTAAAAAAGAAAAAGAGTAATTAAAAATCACATTGGAAACATTAAAATACTCATTTTATATTTAAGGATCTTTTTTTAAAATTAAAGTTTAATTAAGTAATTATTTAACTCCTAACTATTAATCTCCAAATAATTACTTTTT
>JAABOM020061693.1:0-10819 GCA_011800125.2 Solanum clarkiae
TATATGGGAGTCATTATTCTAATAAATAAGAACTTCATATCTGAAAAGCTGTGTTGTTTTTCTTCTTCAAATCTGTTCCATTATAATCCAACAGATATACTGCAAAATTGGTTGATCATTTAAGCTATGTGGACTTTTAAGAACAATGGCCTAAGATTCTTTGCTAATCCAATTAATCTATAGTCTAACATAGAGTAACAGGGCAAGTTCATAAATTAGCATACAACACATGAATTTAGAAATTTACGCTCACACTCATATGACATTGACTACGTTACCAATAGGAAACTCTCTGATCATGCTTTTTATCTCAATTTACACTCACTTATCTGATCAAGCATTATCAATACACCTAAACATGCATAGTTTCTATCTAAACTAACATAGTTTCTATCTAAACTAACTAACAAAAATTTTGGTGGGTATCATTTTGTCAAACAAATGCAAAACATGCTATATTCCACAGTTATTAGTACTATATGCTACAAATACTACCTACACATCCTAGACATGACAGTTCAACAGAAAATAAATATCCATTGGGAAAACGATCATGAGTAAGAAAACTGCGGGATAAAAAATTAGGGTAGTTATGGACCCAAGCTACTTAGACTTTGCTGAGGCCCATAACTATCCACATCCCATTGAAGAAGAGTTACATTGTCCCCAACGCACATGATATATGAAAAGTAAAGTATAAGAGGTGGTAAATCATACCTAGCTGCCTAAGTGCTATTCCCCACCTTGGGTTGCCTCCAAAGCAGCACCTGATTTATGGTAGCGGCACGACATAGATGGCTTGAGTACTCAGACTTCCTCAAGATTTTGTGCTCCCTTATCAGTAGTTGCAGAAGGTTCGAAAGTACTTCCCTCACCACTACTCATCTTTATCTTGTATAGTTCGGTGTCTTTTAGATCTTGAGTTATGGTGATGGTCATTATGCCCCTTTGGATCTGATTTACTTGAGCTGATACTTGTGCAAACTGATGGTCAAGTCATTTAATCGTTAAACAATGATATTTGATTTTTTGATTTATACTGATGATGAAGAACTTAACCTCCCTTAGGGTCTCGACCTGTGCATCAGCCTTTCTTAACATCTGGGTAAGCGTCTCCTTAACTCTCGGATTACTAGTCCCCATATCACTATTATGAGGGCACGTAATGGCCAACTCCTAAAGCCATCCTCGTGGTCCCTTTATGTGCCTCCTTCTCATCCCCTCTGCTTGGTGTGGTAGCTTTCTTAGATGTTTCTAGCCCAAGCTAGTTCTCGCGTCCGCTTCATTGCCATCTCCATATTGGCATTACTTTGAGAAATCATCTGCATGAACTCCTCATTTATTTTTGATTGCTCCAACTTATGCTGGCGATAGCCAAGCGTTTGGTGGAAATCTTATTCATAGGCCTCCATACATGATTTAATTTGTCCTCCATATCCATCTACTCAACCATTTCTATGAATGGTTGGCCTACAAACAAATCTCGCAAGATGGTGTCAGAATATGCTTGATTATTTACATCTAGGGCTTGGTAGAAAATCTCCACCATGACATCATCAACTATCTTGTGGTCCACTCCCTAAGCATTTGATGAACCACTCCCACGTATTATATATCGAGTCACTTGGAAGTTTCTCAAAATTTTTCATTTGATCTTTCAACTTGAACTTCTTTGATATCTGGAAGTACCACTCCAACAAGGCCTTTTGCAATTCAGCCCAATTGGTGATCAAACTCTATGGGAGCTTAGATAACCATAGTGCAGCATTGCCTATAAGAGACAATAGGAAGACATGATGTTCCACAATATCCATACATAGATTCTATGTTCCCATCACACTCTTGCAAGACAATTGCAACATTATACAAATAGCTATGAGGATCCTCTGATGGTAAGCCTGCAAATAATCCAAGGTTCTACAACATTTGAAGCAAACCACTCAAAACCATAAACTTTATATTAGCCGATAGTGGTGGCAACACAATAGCTTCAGTTACCTCCAAAGCCATAGGATTCATCCTGTATTGATTCCACTGATATGCATTGGCATTAAAATCCTGTAGTTGTGGAGCAATATCCTCAAGAGGAGATGTGTTCTCATGGTCAACGTTCTCATAATCATTCCTGTTCAGAGCCACACTAGCTGCATTATTGGCATTATCTTAGGCCATTCTTCACAACGTTCAATAGATCTCTGGGTCAAATTGGTTAAAGGGTCTACTTCGACTTCGTGCATTGGGCATACATTACACTTATACCCTGAAAAGGACCAAAAACAACAAAAATATAAAATGACGAAAACAAGGATTAATACCCAAATCACTTTTAATTAACCAAGTCTAACCTTAGTAATCGATAATGCTGCCAAAATCTTGATGTCTCCCTATTTATACCTCCTTTTTATTAATAAAACGGTCGTTGTCAAAATATATAGAGCCTAACAAAGGTTAGGGTCGAACTCAATGGAATACATAGACTAAGGAGAATTCAATTAATACAATTTGAGTGATTAACCAACTTATTTACCTAAAATGGGGGAGGGGGAGGGGAGTTAGCAATAATCAATAGAAAAGTAAACCTAACTAGCAAAAGAGTTAAATCAATATGTAGAGAAACTAAAGTTATGTGTTCCCCATATGTCTGTAACTTAGTATCACAAGATAACCTAATTTTTTCTCGTGTGTAACACGTCGGACGGGCACCAAACTCTTCCATCCAGGTGAACGGCAAAAATCACTATGTGACTAACCCATCTCCGTAGTGTACATTACTAAACCTTACCTATTAGTCTTAGTACAACCTCCCCTTGTCCCAGTTCAGTTGATTAGACGTGAACACATCAATCGAATCCTATTGATTAATCTCTTTTCCTATTTATTACTACCTTGGTCCAGTCTGTAACACTAGGCAAGTTGTAATGTTGTCCACCATAAGAATACATGCAAGACAAAGACAATTAATTAATACATGCATGCACACTTTCCAAGAATTATGTTAAATTCTATTTTACCTTATTAGTTCTTCATAGTTTCCACAACCATATTTGTGGATTTAGCTACACATGATTTGTGTAGATGCAAGACTTATTAATTAGAATATAATAGTGCACTTACGCAATTGAATTAACAACAAGCAAATCCAAACTTCAAAGAGAATCACAAGATTAAAGATCAACTCAAAGTACAAGTGTTTCTCAAAATCTCCAGTGTTATCTCTACTCAGTCACACTATTTTCCTCTCTAATGGCCAAGCTCATTGTAAACTCGCCTCTGGAATAGCCTTATGGGCCATATTGAATTCCACGGCCAATAATTGGGGACTCATAAAGTGTTGCGGAAAAATTGGACTTGAGATCTACGACACCTCTCTATGGCTCGAAAGTTTTCTATGACCCATAAGAGGGTTTCGTCTGATGAAACTTCAGAAAGGAATTCTTATCTAATCCTCAGGGTACAAAATGTGTTCTATAACATGTAAACTATTCAATAACTCATCTATATGTTTGTAGAATCAACTTCAGAAAATCAACCCCTCACAGGCCACAAAACCTCCTACACGGCCCGCAGAGCGTACTACAGCCTGTAAAGGGTCTCGTACTTCATAAAAATCAGATACTTCTGTATTTTCTTCCTAAAATCAAGGTCAATCTTGGAATTCCTACAAATAAAATACAAAAGCATATAAAACCAACTAACATCGCCTAGGGAATTGCCGATCATTACATACTAAGCCTACATCCATTGTTTATGATTGCACATATTGCTTACTAATAAATTATGTTTCTTTGTTTCAATTGCACCCACATACATAGTATATTGAAAATACTAATGCATACTTTTTACTTGCATGACAAACTATGTAGGAATCGAAGCTCCTGACCATCCTTCTCGTCCACACGGCTAGACGCTTCAATTGAAGATCACTAGGGAAATCTTCCTTATCCAGGGATGAAATTGCACTTATTTCATGACTTGTTTAGACTCATTTACTTTTGGATACTTTCTTTTGAGGGTGAGCCCAGGAAATATCTTGGCCTCCGTCCTATTCATGATTAGAGGTGTTGTTGGATATTGTGATGGTTATGTATGATTGAGCTTGGTGATGATGATGAGATGAAAGTCCCAAGTCCCTAATTGCCCCTAGTATTATTCATACTTACCTGCCTCTTAGAAATTATTTGCTATGTTATTCATGCACATCATCTTCACTTCAACATCCCCATAGCATGAGTCCCAAGTCTTTTTTCCCTTAGAAATTATGTGCTATATGCTTATTTTTCTTTATGCTTTCGTAAAACTAAGGATGTGCTTTGCATACTTAAGAGGCTTGTTTGGGAATCCTTTGGGTTTTTATTCTCCATGTCGCGTCTAGGCCCCAGCTTGGAGTGTGACAAAAAATAGTGTGATTTAAAGGTATGTATGACTAGTGCTTAATGATTAGATATGGATTCCATATCTAATTTCACAAACTGATTAAAATTCATGTTTTCCTCTACGAATCCTACTCGGTTGCATAATTTTGACTCAAATGTCCATGGATGCACACTTAGCCCTAATCTCCTATGTTAAAACTATGAATATCTATGTCAGTGATCTTAATTATGAAAAACATGTTTTAAAGATGTTGATGATGGTATTAAGACAATCGTGATGTTGTGAAAGTTATAGTGATGCTACTACGAAGAGGTGATGATCACTGTAACGTTTATGACCATGTAATGGTGGGAACGTCTACCCATATTATGATGAAAGTAAAGTACATGGACTATTCTTGTGGCATATTGTTTTAAAAAAGTTATATAATGATTATTTGAATGTTTTGGAAGCATGATTTCTAATAAAATATGATTTATGTTAAAGTTGTGTATATGCATAATTTATTTATTTTGTGGGACATGACTTAGTATCGAGAGGCCTTTGGTAGATTCCATAGTTCCATAACTATAAGCCCTCGTTGGAAAAATATTGATGTTTCATGCTTTAAAGGTGTACTAATTGGACCAATTAGCTTAAGTAATGTACATTCACCATGCTAGGATAGAGCCTAAAGGTTGGAGTTAAATGATGGTTCTCACTGTGCTAGAATAGAGCCTATAGGATGAGAATCGAGATTATCTTAGCAAAGTAGACTCCTCTTAGCACGATGTAGAGTGAATACCAAGATTCCATGTAATAGTTTGCATGGTTTTATGAATATCAATTATGATCTTATTCTCACATATGTATACATAAGTTATGAATGAATTTATGATGTATCTTCTCATGATTTGTAAATGGCATGCTCATGCATATTGTGTCATTATCCCTTGTTGTAATTATGCATATTAATACTAATGTGGTTCCCTTTGATTCATGATATACTTATATATTAGTGTATTTTATATGCTAACATATACCTCTTTTCCTACATAATCTAACGATGTTTGGACGAATAATGACGAGATCATTCTGTGTTGAGGCTAACATTTAGATTCATAGAGCTTGAAGAAGATTGGTGAGTTTCCATACTTTGTGAACAAGCCTTATGATGCCTTCCTTTATGTTGATACTTTAGTACTTTTGTTACTTTTAATGTATATCTTGAGGGTGAGCTACTGAGCTATGTACTAGAGATCATGATGTAGAGTCATAAAGTGGACAAATAGATATGATGTACTTACACTTTTGCTTATATACATTTCTGCTTGCAACTTATCTCTGATACATACTTACTTTACCATATGAATACTTATGATATGAACACGAGGCTTGGATGGGATACCTTCGGGTATCATATTCGCCATGTTCCGACTAGGTTCTAGGTCCAGATCGTGACAGGTATCTCATCCTTAAATTCATTACCGTAATCAGACTTTGCCATGAGTGCAAACATTGATTGAAGAGCTCCTCATCTTTTTTCACTGCTATCAAGAAAGCATCCTTTATCTTCTCAGACTCTTTGAATCACTTGACGAATTTCCCCCAACAACAAGGAATTTCTTCAAAACAAATTATACTACAGCCTTTCTACACTTCTTCTAAGGGATCAGGTTCCTCGACTTATGTTTGTTGCTTCCATGCTTTGCAAAGTCTTTATATTCTACCTTATACACTATGCAATGTCTGATGAAATTCCATGATGTTCAACACTTGTCACACATATCATTAGTAGTAGTAGCTCTGCTTGGATTTCCCTTCTTGAAAACACTGCTTTCTCACCTTCTTGTGAGGTATGCTATCTGATCTTCATCTTCATCTGATTCTTCACCTTGTGCTACTTTTGGAGCTAAAGATTTATCCTTCTTAGTAGAAGCATTTGATCTATTCAAGTCATGAGTTTAGATACTACAAATCAAGGCATCCATTGTCAACACTTTCAGGTCTTTGGCCTCAATGATTGCATCAACTTTGTTGCCCCAAGACTTAGGAAGGATTCTAAGAATCTTTTTTACTTTCTTATTAGGGTAAATAGTTTGATCCAAACATCTAATATTATTAATAACACTTTGGACTCCCTCATATGCTCAGTGCCTTCATGAGTTATGAGTAAACAATCCCAAATCTCATTGCCTGACTCACAAGTAGAGATCAATTGTACTTCTCAACCCCAAAATCACAGACCAGCTACTTCTTTGCCTTATAAGTCATTTCAATCTTCTTTCAATCTACATCATTGTACTGTTGTCTGGTCTTAGGAACTACTCGAGTGATATCACCATCTTTCATCTCGATGTAGAAGCATAAGTACAATCAAGCACAATATCCTACAACTCACTATCTTCAGCCATGAGAAAATAATGTGTTCAAATCTTCCACCACCTATAAAATTGCTTATTAAATGAAGGAGGTCTGGTAGATGACTAACCATCTTCTAGATTCAATGAAACTACTAGTATTCTTCACGATCATTTCTAGTTGTGAACCTTTTAAAGAGTCTAAGCTCTTATACAAATTGATGGAATGTAGGCTTCCACCAAGTGTAAGGGAACTAGGTCCTTAGTCAGAACAAAAACAAACAAAAATAACTAAAACAATAAAAGTAGCAAAGTAGAATGGGACAAGCTATTTTACGTAGAAATTCCCTTGATCGAGGGAGTAGAAAACCACGACCTATCCTCATAGGATTTCTACCTAACTCCATTAATCTTCAAGGGAGCAAAGATTTTGATTACAAAATCTTGCAACTAAGGAAATTAACTCTACATCCCTTCCCCTTGGTACGAGCCAACTAAGTAGCAAGTACACTACCCAATAAATTTACTAACTCTAGCAAACTTAGACTTCAATACTCACCACAGCTAACTCTAGTAATGAAGAGCAAAAATCTTACTTAAATATCATATCCCTTTACAGATTATAAATCAATTCACAAGATGCAAGCACCATTTAAGGACAATGAAGTATACAAAGTAAACAACTCTAATTTTACAAAGCATAATACTCGACAGCATCACCAAGAACACTCACTCAATGCATGTAAAAACTCTAAGGAATTCTCTTTAAGAAAGTTTGGGTATATATACCCAACATCAACAACAATTTGGAGCGATTGCATTGTTTAGAAAATGAAACTCCACAAAAAGACCCCAAAAATGTGCCTCGAAAATGTCCATAGTCGTAATTTTTATATATCTCAAAATTCATGCGTGAAATCGATAATCCAACTTCGTATTCTTGATAAGGGGGAAAATACATGGGGAATGAGTATAACTCCAATTTTAGAGGACCCGTAGAGAAATTTTATTTTCACAAAAATTTCAGAACAAAAGGCATCTGCGATGGCTCCATGACGCGGACCCATTACGGAGGTGTGTTTGCACTTTCTTAATTCTCCTGGTTCATCTTAAGACATTGGGGTCTTGATCTCATGCCTATTTATGCATAAAAACACTTATACTTAGCTATTTTTCAACTCTATATCACTCAAGACACTTCAAAACCCTCTTAACCAAATATTTCCTCCAAATTCAAATGTCTCAAGCTTAATTTAAGATCTCAAGAACTTCATTTAAGCTTCAAGTTCTCATCCAAATCTACATCAAGAAATTCTCCAAATTTAAGGTATGTGGGTTTTAACCATTGGGCCGCTTCACCCATGGTACCCAACCTCCTTTTTTATGAAAATTGCATGTTCCTAAGTTGTATTGCTTATGGGTGCTGACACGTAATTTTTTACCAAACCTAATTTATCTACCTTTCTAGTACTTAAATATTTATTTATGTATTTTTATAAATTGATATTTTTATTTTTACCTTATTTATAGTAGGTTTGTTTAAGATATTTTAAAATAGAAAAATAGTCATATTTTTAGATAAGTTTGTTTTAATTTATTTCCAAAAATATACAAAAAATATAATTTTTTTTAGATTTTAATAAACTAGATTTTGTTTTTAAATTATAAGTTTAGATTAGCTATTTAACTTTTCCTAAATTATGCTACCTTAAAAAATTAAATAATCTTTCATTCTTATATATATTTCTTTTCTTTTATAAATATCCGCACACACACACATATATATACCTCATTCTCCCAACAACAAAATTCCCACTTTTCTCACTTGAATACACACATGTTTTCTGTTCTTAAAAAGGAAATTTTTTTTTACACAACACACACACGTTTTCTATTTTAAAAAAAATAAAAATACAACACAACACACATATACGGCTAACAGGACAGAAGAAAAATCCAACATAACTTTTTTTCCTTTCTCCCACATACAAAAACACACCTAAAAAATTCTACACTTCATCCTTCACACCACACATCATAAACTGCAAAAAAAAGTTTTGCACAGGAACACACCAAAAAGAAAATCATATGCAGCAAAAGAAAAATGGAGTTTGAGGTTTGTCTTTACGGTTTGAGTTCATGGTTCCTATTGTATTCTACTCTTTATAATTATTCTTCACAAGAGGTAATACTTACCGTTCTTATCCAATTTAATATGATTGCAATATACTGAAGTTGTTAAATTTCGTATGTGTTTGACCTAGTAATATGCTTTGATATTGCAAATATGAATTATGTCCAAATCTTTCATATCAACTTTTGTTTAGATATTTTATATTATTAAATTTAGTGTGAAAATGTTAAATAGTTATTTCATGTTGAGTAAATTCAGTGTCCAATTATGATGATGTATGTGATCACGATTTAATAAATTGAAATGACAAAAAAATAAATCATATGGATTTGTTACATAAAATATTACTTTCAATTTGTAGGTTCTTCTTTTTTATTTTTATGACTAAAAAGAAAAGAAAAGAGAAGATTGTAGGTGCCTATGTAATTCCTAACATGTACTAATGTGGCATGTACAAAATATTCTGAAAAGGTATGCTGTGTTTTTAGTAAAATTCTATTTACTTTTTCTTTACATAAAATAAGGATAAGAATAAAATATGTATCTTTCTTTGCATTATATTATAGTGATGATTCTTTTAGAATATTAAATTTTATCAAAAAATAATATTTTATTAATAATAATAAAAAATAAAATTTTACTCTCCATAAAAAATGTGGTTACACATCTTTATGGAGATGCTAATTTTTCCCTCAAGGATGCAGTGACGTACCATGACCCAAATGAGTTTAATAATCATTTTTTTTAATCTAGATTAAAATTTGATTACAGAGAATTCTTCAAATATAGAGAAGGCAATCATGTCTCTAACGTCTAAATAAAGAATGCGGCGACGCATCTATGTTCAGAATCATAAAATTATATATTTCTTTTTAATAAAAAATGAACAAATTAAGGCTCATAGACACAATTTATCCCAAAATAATTTAAGATAAGTATATGTTGATAAAAGCGACTGTACTAGAACCATGGGACTCGAGGGGTGCCTAACACCTTCCCCTCAATCAACAGAATTCCTTAATCGATCTTTGTATTCGCAGACCAATAATAAAAGAGTCAACTTCCTTTTGATTAGAGATCTGAATAAGGTGACTTGGAATACTAAAACTCAATTCTAAGTGGTGACTCTGAATAACTAAAATATAATCCCTTTTCAATAACGTCACTCTAAGTGGAAAAATACTATTTTCCAAAATCAACGTGTGTTGGGGAAAAATAGGGGTGCAACAAACTGGCGACTCTACTGGAGATAATCAGAATTTAAGCTTTGTTATATTGATTGATACTTGTTCTAATTATTTGGATATATTGTGTTCATTGGCTTAATGTGGTGTTTGCTCACTTTTATTGTAGTTGCATGATTTATAAATTATCTTCTCTCATGCACCTGTCTGAGTCTCTGAAAGCATAGGGTAATAAGGAATGCAATAGATAAAGTTGGAGCGTCTTGGCACCCAATGAAGAATTATTAGTTGCACATGTTGGGCAGGATTGGACCAGCAACGAAGTCGGAATAGCGCTGCTACCGATAAATTTTTCCTAACTAGCTCAAGTGTCCGCCCGAATAAGGCTAGTCTGGATACCTATTTCTATTAAAGTTAGACCTAGTCAAACTTTAGCACATTCATGGATATCCTTATTAGGCTCCGCCTATTTGCATTATTCACATTTGACTTAGTGGGACTCGATATAAGGGTTGGATCCATCTAGGACAGGTATCCCTTTTTACTTAACCTATATGTGCATCTTGTATGTCATTTGCAATGTTCTTGGGAAAGCAGAGGTTGTTGACCGACTTTAGGCTACCTTGTCAAAATTAATAAAATAATTTCTTTTGATAATTTACCTCTGCAAAACCAACGATTTAAAGAGCTTATTATATTCATATGTAAATTAAAATACATTGTTCATTTGTTTTACAAATCTGTCCTTTTTAAAAAAAATAAATAATAATTAAAATTAAACAACAACA
>JAABOM020061694.1:0-45124 GCA_011800125.2 Solanum clarkiae
TATTCGTTTTACAGCTGTGCACAGATGATATAGTAAAGGTAAAGTAATATAAAGGATGTAAAGTACATGATTCCACAATATAATTAAAGGTGGTCCACAAACTTACACCAGTACATGGGTTCCTTTGAGTTATTACTTTACGTACAATATATCCTGCCTTACATACTCAGTACATTATCTCGTACTGACATCACTTACGGGGGACCTGCATTTCATGCTGCAGGTACAGGTGCTAATAGATCTCCCCAGTAGGAGTACTGGATATTCATCCGTTGTCACGAAGCTCCATGTTGCTTCGGGGCTTTGTATATGTCTAGAGATTATGTTTATATTGTATAGTTAGTTGAGCCGGGGCCTGTCCCGACCCTTATCAGATATTTTTCTTTATTTAGAGGCTTTGTATATATGTAAAGTAAAAGTGAAGTCATGTCTCGTTCTTTAGACACCGTGGCTCCAACGGCCTAGTCATATGCATTTCCTTTTGGCTTATTATCACTGTTTATCTACTTTATGGCATGCTAAAGATAGAAACCCCTGATAATACGTATATTAAGTGCATAGTTACAAGTTGGTTCTCCCGGGACTTATCGGCAATGGGTGCCAGTCCGCCCTAATGGGACTTGGGGCGTGACATTGGGACTGGACTTCCTCTTGTTGGGTCAGGGAGGTGATCTCGGACTCTAACTCGAAGTCTGAATGTGAGGGAGTCATCTGTGGTAAGCTGCTATCTGACCTGTCCTAGTTACCCTGTTGTTCCTCCTCTTTAGACTGGATAGAACTGCTAACCTCTATGGGCGTTTGTGCTGCAAGTGCCTGGGTCTGGGGTCTATTATCCTCAAGGTGTACCCTGACTCTATGGACTTCCACAGAGCCCTCGGATTGCTCAGTCTCGGATGACACATCCACCAATCTCCTTTGAAAGGTTTAGATTGCTCGCTTGTTTTTTGGGGGCATTATATTTGCAAACCAACCAAATAGCAACATATAAGTTCAAGACGTTTGATCCATTAAACTACATAACAAAGAACAAGAAACAAAAATAATTAAAAAGTAAACATTCACTAATGCAACTGCAAGTTTGCAGATACGAGTGCATTTATGACTTGTAGGGTGACCTACGACTCATATAGTACCCTCCGTAGAACCAGTACACCTTCAAAAATGCTTTCTGATCCTATATTTGAGACACAGTTGTGACTCGTAGGGTGACCCAGGAGTCATAGTCTCTATCTCGTACTGAATTCCAAAATATTTTCAAAAACTTAGGAATGCTTACAAGACAACTACGAGTCATAGCAGGAACTATGAGTCGTATGTGAATCTCGTATGAAATAATGAAGGAACCACAAATAACTAATATTTGCTACGAGGGACCACTACACTCGTATAGGGACTTATGAGTCGTAAGAGTTCCTCGTAGCTGACAGCAGGAGTCACCTATAGTTCCTAACATTTTCCCACGCCAATCAACAAATCAAACCACATAATCAACTCTCTTGGCACACAACAACATCATCAAATATCAATTCCAAACTACGTCAAGCATACTAAGAGAAATACACATTCAAAACTCATTCTTGACATCTATAAACATTTTGTAGCAATGCAATTCCCATACATATCAATTCAATCAAATCCCAAAGGTTAAGACATGTAAAACACACTCCCACTTCTTAAATTCCAATTTCGACAACAATTAAGACCATGAGTGGGCAACAATCACACAATATATCCCATGAATAACAAATTTCGCATTCACTAAAGAATTTCAACAAAATTTAATTCACAACTCATTTCTTCAAAGCACCAAACCCTAGGTTACTAGTCTAGTTCAATAATCACTATGTGTCATGATTTACCATGATTAAACAAAGCACACACTCATATAGGGAGTGAACTCACCATAAAAGATTTTAATACTTAATCGCGGAGCTTATCGATAGATTGGAGAAGTAAATCAAAGCAAAGGAAATGCAAAACCACATCGAAAACCATAGAAATAGTGCCTTCACCAGTATCTTGCCAGAAAATGATGTACATAGCTGGGATGTTGATCAAAAAAATGATGTGGGTGATGGAATAAGGTTTTCCATCGCCTTAGGGTTTTGAAAAATGAATTTGGGGGTCAAATTTTATTTTGACGCCCTTTTATATGAAACCTGGTCAGATGTTAAAAATCTGCAGATTGGGGCTACGAGACCTCGACTACGAGTCGTAGGCTATCCTACAACTCATAGGTCCCGGTCTCGTAGCAAACCCAACACTTATAAATATTTAGGAATTATGCCTGGGCACTACGAACCCCTCTTACGACTCGTAGACGACTCTACGAATCTTAAGGTTGGGTCATAGTATATGTTCCAACTTCTGATACTCACTTATTCCCTCTACATGACTATGAGTCGTAGTGAGGACTATGACTCGTAGGCCTGATCGCAGAAGTTGCTCCAAGTGCCAATTTTAGATCTTCAATTCTTCAATTTTCACCTACAAACAAATCTCAAAACACAACAATTCCCAAAATATTACAACTGCAACAATGTCTTTCAATCCTAAAAATAAACACAAACCTTTTACCTAAGAAATCTCAATAACCAAAATTAATTAAAACAAGCTAACAATTATCAAAAATGCTTTGGTTGCCTCCCAAGAAGCGCCTTGTTTAACGTCATGGCTCGACTTTATCATCGTCCTTCATCAACTATCATCTAGAGTCCACACCTCACTCTTGCACTCATCTGGGTGTTTCATGGATCGGTGAATATCGAACACTACCTCTGTATCATTAACAATAAATCATAGTTGACCTGAATCCATATCCACTAGGGCTCTCTCAGTGGCCAGAAAAGGTCTCCCCAAGATGATGGGACCTCAAAATCAACTTTGTAGTCAAGGATCAAAAAATCTGCCAGAAAGATAAATTTATCAATTTTAACAAGCATATCCAAAAGGATTACCTCAGGTTTTTTAGTGGTTCGATCCGCCAAAAGCATCCTCATTCTTGTCGAGGTAGGAGTACCAAGTCCAAGCTTTTTGAATACAGCAAGAGGCATTACATTGATGCTCGATCCTAAGTCACACAATGCTTTTGCAAACTCAACATCACCAATGGTACATGGGATGGCGAATGCATCGAGGTCCTCTCGCATTTGGGCAAGGCATTTGATCATAATGGCACTACATTTTTGGAGTTCTTGCCAGAACTCTTAGCTTAGAGTGCATTTCTTGGTGACTGAATCCTTCATATATTTGGCATACCTGGGCATTTTCTCCAAAGCTTCTAGAAGGGGAATGTTGATGGAGAGTTGCTTCAACATTAAGAGGAAAGTGTTTGAATTTATCCTCCTCATCTTTTTTCTTAAGCCTTTGTAGGAAAGGAGGAGGAGGTTTGGGAATTGATTTCAATTTCTCATGTTCCCTAATCTCTTCTTGTTGCACCCAAACAACCTTCAAATTTTATCCCTCAACCATGACTACATCACTAAGACCCTTCTCATCAACTTCATCCATAAGTACTGGCATAAGGGGATCTACGGTGCTCCTACCACTCCTAGTCATCACCTCCATGCAATGCCCTTTATTTTTTGGATTTTGAACTATATTGCTTGGTAGGGTGTCCTTTTGACGTTGGTTCAATTATGAAGAAACTTGCCTGAATTGTTTCTCTAGTTGCTTAAAAGCCACCAAGTGAGACTTTATTTTTTGGTTAATACTTGAAATATCTGCTTTCATTCCCTTTAAAGTCTTGTCTTGATGGTCAGCTCACTTCAATAGGTTTTCGAACATTTTTTCAATCCTGGAGTTATTTGATCCGACATCACGATTGTGTGGTGGCACATAAGTACCACTCCTGTAACACTCTTTTCTTCCCCACTTTGCGTCTGGCACTCTCTCTCTCTTTGATCGTATCCACCCCAGTTGTCTCTATACATCCCATCATGGTTGAGTTCCGACCTTGGTTCCCGGAACCTTGCCTCCAATAGTCCGAATTGGACCCTTGGGGTTTGTTCCGGAAATCCGCCGCGTGGTTGCTTACAAAATATCCATCCTCTTCAAAGAATGGACATCATATATAGGAGCCTTCGGAGATTGATGGGTGACTGCCTTGACACTTGCCTAATTTTTCTTTAAAACAAAATCCATACTTGTGCGAAGCTGAGCAAGTTGTTCCATGATCTCTTTGTTCACCTTTTCTTTCTTATTATTGGTGTTAACTGCACAAGACGTTTTCATCATACCTCACTCTCGTTGGCTCCATGCTCGATTTGTTTTTACCACTTTCTCCATCCTTGCAACTATCAATGTACAAGGTTGGTCTAGGAACATGCCTCCCATAATCGTGTCGGCGCAAGCTTGACTATTCTCGTCAAGTGCCTGATAGAAAATATCAATCAAGGCATCATAACAATCTTGTTTTTAGGGACCATCCTCAAGCATTTTCCCATGTTGTGCTAATAGAATCACCCGATAATTGTTCAAAGTTGTTGATTTGGTCCTTGAGATTTGACTTCTTAGATCTTGGGAAATATCTTTCAAGGAATACTCTCTGAAGTTCGTCCCAACTTGTGATAGTACCCGGAGAAAGCTCGGACAACCATACAGCTGCATTGCAAGTCAATGATAGTGGAAACACTCTCAAACCCACAGTATCAAGAGAAATGTTTTGTGTCCCTATAATAGTCTTGCAAACAAACACCACATTTTAAAGATGATGGTGGGGATCCTCCGAAGGTAACCCTATGAATAGTCTGTGGTTTTGGAGCATTTGGAGCAGTCCACTCAATACTGTGAATTTGTTATCTGCGGTAAAGGAGGCAGTACTATAGCACTGGTAACGTCCATAGCCATAGGGTTCAATCTATACTAATTCTATCCATAAGCATTTTCATTGAAGTCCCTGAGTTGTGGCCTTTTACCCCTTTGTGGTGGATTCTACTCTCTTCCCATATCCTTATTTGTATTCATATCCTCCTCAACCTCGATATCTTCATTCACTTAACCCATTTTTCTTGGTAGTCGATGGATCTCCAAATAGAGTGGAACTAGGGATTGCCTTGGCTCCTTGTGTTGGTCATAAAACCTACAATACCCTACGAATAAAATAAAATAACAAAAACAAAAACAAAAGTAATGTACAAGAGACTCTAGAAATAACACTAAAACTAACTAATAGTGAAATCAAATCAAAACCTAGCTATGTTCCCCGTCAAAGGCGCTGTAATTTCTGATGATGTTCACGCTCCAATAAGAAAGTCATCGTTGTCAGCAATTAATCTAACCGATGTTAGGGTCGAATCCACAGGAATATAGGGCTTGAATATAAGATTTCACTACTAATCATTTCTAGTATTTATGACTACAATCTCTAAATGGGGGGAGGGGGTTTTGTGATTCAAAAAAAAATAAAACTACCAGTAACTATAACACGAGGAAACACGCAATTTTGGGGGCAACATGGGAATCGTGTTCCCCATGGTTTGTCAACTTGATTATCCTAGATGATATAACTACAATTGGTGATTTGCATGCAGGACGGTAGCTTAGGTTCTTCCAGCCCTCTTGTGAAGGTGAAGGTCAAATTACACCATAGCGCTTGGTCGGATACCATGGCGTTCCAACTAACTGTTACCCATTGTCCCAGTCAACCTCCCCATGTTCAGGCTCGGTTGATTAGAGGATAACACATTAATCGAATTATATCAGCTACTTCCCTTTTCCTAATCGTCATTACCTTGGTCGAGACCGTGATAGTAGGTGAGGTTTGGTGTTGTCACCACCAAACAACAATAATAATGAAGGAAAATAGATAATACATACAAAACCCCAATCACAGAAATGAAAGAAACCTAGGTCATCGCAATGTCAACTACCCATGGTTCCCCCAACCCCAGTTGTGGCTTCTTAGCTACTCATGGCTAAGGCAAAACAAGTAAAAATGTACATGCAAGACATAAATGAGAGCTTCACAAATACCAATAAAGAAAATAAGCACCATAAGTTGCAAACCCACAAGGTTGATCGATAAACAATGAGTACAAAGCAAGATTTGCGATCCCCAAAATGGGTTTTCCAAGTGAGAAAAATAAACTACACTAAAAAAAACTAAGAAAAGATTCAAAATGTGATTATAGATTGTCTACTGGTTGTCTCTCCTCTTCTAAAAACCTAACTTAAACTATATATAATATACAAAACAACCCTTGAATTTACACAAAAAAGACAGCTGGCAGCTGATGAGTTTCGCTGGTGGGACTCGTAGGATGACTACGAGTAGTAGTCGGGGTCTCATATCAAGTTCTTAGCATCTTGAACTAAACTAGTACAAACCATAGGTATGAGTCATTGCTTGAACTATGACTCATATGTTCCTCTAGTTGTCTTGGCCTTCAATTTTTTGTCCAACATTTAGGCTCTCTGATTCTTGCTATGAGTCCACTTATACGAGTCGTGTTAAGGCTTATGACTCGTATGATGGCCTCATAGGGGTACCTCCACTTAGCAGATTTCTGAATGTTGGTTTATGATTCTTCCTATGACACCACCCTATGACTCGTAGGTTGAGCTACGGCTTATAGGTGGGCTCGCAAGGCCTATACTTCAGCATAATCGGTAACTTTTATTAAAAATCATGTCAACCTAACTTTTCTGCAAGATTAACACAAAAACACATCGAAACACTAAAAACTCACTTTAAGAAACCACAAAATCCCTTGTTTTAGGCACCAAATATATTGTATTTTGATAGCACATCAGAGGCCATGGAAAAGGTGAAGTTGATAAGGGAAAGGTTGAAGACGGCTCAAAGTTGCCAAAAGTCTTATTCAAATGTTAAAAAGAGGGATCTTGAATTCCATGTCGATGATTAGGTGTATTTGAAGGTCTCTCCAATGAAGTGTGTAATGTGTTTTCATAAAAAGAGCAAATTAAGACCCTGGTAGGTAGTTCCTTATGAGATTATGGAGATGATTTGGAATAAATCTTATAGGTTGGATTTGCCTCAGAATGTGGGCTCTATCCACTCAGTTTTCTATGTGTCTGTGTTGACAAAATTGATTGGTGATCCTAGTTAAATTGTGCCTTTGGATGGTGTTAAAGTTGAGGAGAACTTGTCTAATGAAGAAGTTCCGGTTGAGATTTGGATAGACAAGTAAAGCGGCTTCGCAACAAGGATGTGGCTTTGGTTAAAGTGCTTCATGCCTTGGTGTAGCGCCAGGCTCAACACTGAATCCCAGTTGACAAAGTTACCGCAGAGGATCAGGCCTTGGGTTTGTAAGGCCATCTCTGAGTCTAAGGAGCGCATATAGAAGTGTTATACGGCTGTACTTGACCAGAGATTATCATGTCTTCATGGACGTATAGATGCATTTGAGAGGCTTATAGAGGATCGCCTCAGTTCAAACTCAGTCTCCAGATAGGACTATCATCCGAATAGATATCCACCAGCTCAGTGAAGAGATGGGGGAAGTAGTCCTAGCACTCTTAATGATTCCTATGTTGGATATTACCACACCAGTGCTAAATCTATTTGCAGATAAGCCCACAGCTCATGTCTCTGGTAAGAGTTGACGTACGAGAGATGATGATCCTGAGGCTGCCTAGCAACATGCTGAGAGGTTGGAGAGGTAGTAGTTAGAGGTTGCAAGATAGGCCTCTATAAGAAAATGAGGTGATATGGCATACACGATAGCAACAGATAGCATTATGTGCTAGACCATCAAGATAGGCCACTGCGATAGAGGAGATCGCCCGACATGTTGAGGGTGGTGATTCACAGGCTGAGACTGGCGCTTTGGTGCCCAGGTATGTTCTTTTTGACCCATACTTTAGCGTTTGGTTTATTTTGATGCATTAAGGACAATGCAAGGATTTTTCAAGGGGTTGTGGGTAGTTATAGGCTTCAACAAAGACCGAGTAACCAAGGACTATATCTACTCTAATTTTTGAGTCTGCGAGGTTTTTCACCTATGATCTTTCCCTAGACATTTACTTTCTATTGAATCAACATGTTTAGGACAATAAGTAGTATTTGTAGCATATCATAGTGAAATCTATAGCATATATTAGTTTATGCTGAAAAATGATACCCCTCTATTTTTAAAATTGATGATGTGCTGAAAAGGTAGTTTTGATAACAACCATATGGATCGGTAGTTGATAGTATTTGTTCTGATAAGATAAGGCTAAATTATGATTAAAAAATAGCATGATTTGAGAGCATACATTGACAGTGGATTCAATTCAAAGTGTGTGCGCGCCTTATTCTGTAATTCTTATACTGTGTTTCAATCTAGAACTTGCCCTGTCACTCTAATTGGGACTGTAGGCTAGTTGGTTAGGAAAGGATCATAGGTCGTTGTTTATATTAGTCCACTTAGTCTAAAAAGATCAACCAAATGTAGTAGGTATCCCTTGATCCTAATTTTTGAGCTGTACATGTACCTTTTTCTTTAAAAATACTTAAGTCACCAAACATTTTTTTCTGTATAAATCTTAAATTAGGCCTTGGTCCCTCCTTGAATGTTGTGCGTATCGACTCATGCTAAAAATCTAAGTTGAGAATGACTACCAAAAGTGGTCATGGTTCATAAGTTGGATATTGTGCACCTCAACTCAGGCCAAAAGCCTATGTTGAGGGTGGCTACTGCAAAGAAATCCCTATAAGACGGGAAGGGAAGTATATTAGTAAAAAGAAAAAGGGAATATATAAAATGGGTGTGAGAAAAACGTATAAATGCCAAAATGTGAGTTGGAAAAGAAAACAAATGGAGAAAAATAAAAGGCAATGAGCTGAAAAGTAGAATAAGTGCACCCAAAAGTATTTGAAATAGGAAAACGAGAATAATGAGTCAAAATGTCAATGTTGGTAAGGCAAAGTGTAAAATAGCGCAGTGCCAAGATAGGAAATCTATGTTTCTAAAATATGATACCAAGCACCCCGAGTCTAAGTAACAAGCTAAGAAAGTCCTATAGTGATCCTAGTTCAACTAATCAATTGTCATGGTCACAAATACAGGGGAAAGACTATGGTATTATACATAGTGTTTGAATATCAATTGTAAGTGTGAGAGCATTTTTCAGTTCCTAGCATTGAATAGAAATACATCAGTTCGAGTAAAAATGGGACTTCTTTTTTTGAGGTCAATTGAATTACATTGATAATTGTGGACTATTTCGGTGATTGTTACTTATATACATTGCCTTGCCTGTCAAAGTTGCTTTGTTATGTATTGATCTTCTTGAGTTTGTTTGATGATTGTCTTGTATATGCACTAATGTTTTAAAGGGTATCTAGGATTGATTGAGATATGATATATGCCATGAGAATGAGGCCTATGTGTCTGTTGTACTGCTTATGTTAGATCGAGTCCGTCGCTTGAGGACAAGCAATAATTTTAAGTTGAGTGTTGATATACCGCCAAAATACAACACTTTAAATGCTTTACTGTGCGTTCTCTAAGCAATGTTAGTAGATTTTATGTGTTTTTATGTTGATTTTGCAGGATTATAGGATTCGGAGAGTTTTTGTGATGATTTGCACAAATTGCAGCTTTTTGGTGATGCATGAGACCATCTTCAGTCCATGGTGTGATCCATGAGCCGTAGATGGGGTTCGTAGTCCTAAACCAGTGAGCTCTAGTTTTACTAAAGTTGAAACTATGAAATAACAAGACGGGTGGTTTATTTCACGACCCGCAGATCGGTTCGTGAAAAGAAGGCCCAGAGATTTTATAGTTTCTCAAAGTTAACAAGACGAAGGCACCTACAATCCATAAGTTAATTGATAGTCCATGAAACGAAGTTCATACATGGCAGGCAAATTTTGAAGACACAGATTATAAGACCTTTTGACGAGTCATAAACACAATCACAACATGTAACTCTGCTCGCGGAAGGCCCCAAATCCAGTTTTCCTAATTAGTTTAGGAGTTGGTTTTCTTTTACTATAAAAAGGGTACTTTTAGACATACAGAAATACATAATTCATAATATTTACTTTATTGTACCACCCTCAAGTGCTCCATGTGTTCTTTCTCACTTTAAGAGTATATCAGAATGTTATCAATCAACACCAATACGAACATGTTAAGATAGGGCTTGCACACCCTATTTATAAGGTCCATGAATATAGTCGGTGCATTAGTAAGACTGAACGACATCACTACAATCTCGAAGTGACCATACCTAGTATGATATGATGTCTTAGGAATGTCACTTTCCATCACCCTCAATTGGGGATACCTGGATCACAAGTCAATCTTGGAGAAGTGTATGGCCCCTTGCAATTGTTCATATAAGTAATCTATCCTCGAGCGTGGATACTTGTTCTTGATAGCGACCTTTTTGAGTTTCAAGTAATATATGCACGTACAGAGTGACCCATCTTTCTTTCTCACAAATAACATTGGAACACCCCATGGTGACCTATTAAGTCTAATGAAACCTTTCTCTAACATATCCTTCAATTGCTCCTTTTGTTCCTTCAACTTCGCGAGAGCCATTCTATATAAAGGGATTGAAATAGTTTGAGTATCTAGTAGGAGATATACGTCAAAGTCTATTTCCCTTTCGAGAGTAACACATCCAAAAAGACATTAGGAAACTCATTCACAACTGGGACCAACTCAAGGGAAAGGTCTTTAGAGGTGACATCTTTGACTCTTACTAAATGATAGATGCACCCTTTAGATATCATCTTCCGGGCCTTTAAGAAAGAAACAAACTAGCCCCTACATGAAGAGTTACTACCCTCCCACTGAAAAATTGGCTCATTTGGGAATTGAAACTTGACTCTACGAGTTCTAAAATAATGGAGGCATAAGTGGAATGAAACCAATGCATCCCAAGTATTAAATCAAAATCAACCATGGAAAGCTCAACTAGATCACAAGAGACCACTTTATGCAAAATAGAGATAGGATAATTTCTATAGACTCCTAGGGCAATAATGGACTCTCTTACGGGGTTATATAGTTTATAGGGATCATGAAGAACTTTAGGATATGCATGAAAATTATTAGCATGAAATGGATCACAAATGACAAATTAGCTCCATGGTCTAATAAGGCATATACATCAAAATCGAAAACTCTCAACATACCGATGACAACATTATGAAGTCTCTTTAACCTCTTGACGACCATGAAGAGCATAAAAATAGTTGTTCCTTTAGGCGCCTTGAACTTGTCCACCTTAGCCTTGAGGCCTTGTACCGCCACTTCTACAATCCTTGGCATGATGTCTAGGCTTCCAGTACTTAAAACAAGCATTTGATCCGACCAAGCACTCTCCTTTGTGGAGCCTTCCGCACTTGGGAAAATCTGAGGTTTGAGGCCTAGAAGCTACCCCATTGTCTTTAGTGGTCCGCGGAGAAGGAGTGTCAGTAGACCTATGTCCACCGTGCTTTTCGCCACTTTGGGACTTGTGACCTCCACTCTTTGGTGAGAATAAACCCCAATATCTACTCGAGCCCTTTTAGACCTGTCACGACACAAGCCTAGGGCCTAAATCTGACACGGCAAATTGGGAACTTAAGGGACCATAATCATGCCTCTTTACTTGTCATAACATATCCTTAGTCGTGGAAGCATACAAAAGACATATATATATTAAAACAAGGGCAATGGGGCTAAGGAAAAGCTTGCCAAAACAATAATGTTACCAAAACAAGTTGTCACAACTCATATCGTAAATACACTACTTATCCAACATACACCTCTAAATACATAGATAGAGAGGGGGCTAAGACAGAGCTACCGGGCTCACCCTCATAGTAAATAGAACATAAGATAATGTCTTAATAGATAGATAATAGCAATATAGACTAAGGTCCCCAAAATGGAGGAATCACCAACAAGCTTGGAATAGCACCGCATAGCCACGTGGAAGGGGAGGATCGACTCGGACACCGGTTCCCATATGGTGATATCATGTAGGAAAGAGTATGCATTAGTATGTTTGAATGTACTAAGTATGTGGGATGCAATGCAACAAGTAATAAGCATCATAATCAAAATGCATAACAATAAACAATAGGCATAATATAGTAATATGGAATGTATGATCAATGCTAAAGTAAAACATGCTTAAGTAAATCATGCTCATAGAAAACATCATCTGTGAAGAAGAGACAAAACTAACTTTCCAACCTTGGTTGGTTTATGATGGTCACACCCAAATCATCTTAGGTGGCAAGGTATAAACCCTTCACATGGTTGGTGTTGGTCACACCCCAATCATCCTAGGTGGTGAAGTATAAACCCCTCACATGGTTGATGTTGGTTACACCCTAATCATCCTAGGTGGTGAAGTATAAACCCCTCACATAGTTGATAAGTACAAACCCCTAACTTGGTCGATGATGGTCACACCCCAGTCATCCTAGGTGGTGAAGTACTAACCCCTCACATGGTGGATGAGTACAAACCCCCTACTCGGTTTAATATCGTCTAATGCTACACATTATATAGAATTTATCATGTAAATAAACTCATTACATCATTAGAACATCATTCATATCATATCTCATGCTTTGGACCTTCAATTCCTTAAGAAACCATAACAGAACATCTTATCAAACACTTGGTGAATGTACAATGGGGGTATAAGACCATGCAATTTAAGGATGAAATCATGCAAGAAAATATATTGTAAAACCATAAATTAATACCTTGTCACACCCCTAAGACATTCACATCAAAATCCTTCATCAAAATTTAAAGTAGATCCAAGATATATGGCTCACATCATAGCTAAATAGTCACAACTTTACATAGTTTAAACATAGTTCATAGACATGTTCATACTAGTAAACCAATTTGTGAACTCAACTTTAAATCATGAAATTAAGGAAAAATAAAGCTTGGGTATCATGCGTGAAAGAAGCCCATGAAAGAAACTCACATACCTTAGGTCTAGAGTTGCTTGGAATTGAGATTGGGAAGAATGGAGACTTGGAAATGATCTTGGAATCCAATCTTTTTCTGGGGTTTCCTTGAAATTGAATTGGGGCTTGATGGAGGCTCTTGAGAGAATTTGGGAGTGTGATTGAGATGAGAGTAGTGAAATTGGGTCATTAGGATTAGAGTTTAAGTGTTCTAAGAAGGTTAAGATAGCCTAAAAAGCCAAAAAGGGTCATTAGAAAAATTAGCATTTACGAAAATGTCATTAATGAATGGATGGAAAAATTGGCAAAGTGTCATCTCACTGGAGACTTCACTAGCCATGTGGAACTCCACGGGTGGTGTGGAGTGCCCGTGTGAAGTGCCTTAGTGAAAAAAATGGAAGTCAGGAAACTTGGAAAAATTTATGGCTTGTCACTTTGATGGACCGCTTCACGGACCGTGTGGCGTTACACGGACCGTGTACTAGCCCTTCCCACCCCACTTAGACAAAAAACATGTCGCAAGCTACCACACATCCAAGTGCCATGGGCCATTCCACTCTACATGGCCCGTCAACAGTGCCTGTGGCACAACCCTTAGTTATATTTTCCCCAATTTCCAACAAGCTCCCTTTGGCACACCTTGTGGCCATCCCCACGGTCAGTGGTGAGCCACACGGCCCATACCACTGGTCGTGCCCCCTTCCTTAGTGCCAAAAATGGCCTTTTCCAACCCCAGCTTCCCCAAACGGCCTGTCAAAGGCCACGCTGACCATCAATCAGTCCGTGTGACAACATTGCACAGGATGGCCTCACGAAAACGATCATAACTCCTTCATCCGACCTCGGAATGAGGTGAAACCAAGTACGTTGCAAAGTTAACTCAAAGGGCTTTAATTTGACATGTCGTGGGCTATCAGCTCCAAATTTTCTAAGAGTTATGATAGTTTAAAGTTGACCCTTGTATGAAACAACATCCAAAACTCAACTTGGAGGTAAGTCTTGAACTCGTCTAGGTACTACGAGTCTCCCATGAATCTAATACACCCCTAACCTAACCAAATGAGGCTTGAACACGGATATACAAGAGCATAATGTTACGGAGTGTCAAAATATATCCCTCTTGGAAACATTCATCCTCAAATGTAAAAGAAATGTACACAAGGAAGGTAGCCATGAAGATTTTTAGCCTAACATGGATGCAACAAATGTATCTAAACATGATTTTCAAAAGTCTCTACGTGAACATCACAATTTTCCATAAAACCTTGCCCATATAAATATGAATGCATGAAATGGCTTAAGGCTAAAAATTAAGACTCGAAGACGCATAGGGGACTTAGGATTAGTACCTTAGGCTTGAGTGGAGTGGAAAGGATAAGGATATAGCTTTTGCATGTCCACTTCGGCCTCACACGTAGAACTTTCGACTTATTGGTTCCTCCAAAGGACCTTAACGGATGTTACCTCCTTGTTCCTCAATCTCTTCACTTGCCTATCCAAAATCCGAATCGGGACCTCCTCATAAGTCAAGTTATCCTTAATAACACCCACCATATCAAGAGGCACAATGGCATTAGGGTCACCCACACATTTCCTCAACATAGAGATATGGAACACTAGACAAACCAAGTTCATTTCACTAGAAAACTTCAACTCATAAGTTACCTCGCCAACCCTCTTCAAGAACTCATAAGGACCAACGTACCTTGGACACAATTTCCACTTTTTACAGAAATGGACCACACCATTCATTGGAGAAACCTTTAAATAAACCCAATCACCCACTTTGAATTCAAGGTCTCTTCTTCTCACATCGGCATAAGATTTTTGAAGGCGTTGGGCCACTCTTAACCTTTCCCTAATCATCCTAACCTTTTCAAGAGAATCCATAACTACATTCGGTCCCAATAAGGCCACCTCTCCAACCTCAAACCAACCGACTGGTGATCTACATCGTCTCCCATAAAGAGCCTCAAAAGGAGTCATACCTATGCTAGAGTGATAGCTATGGTTGTACGCGAATTCAATCAAAGGAAGATGGTCATCCCAACAACCCCTCAACTCCAATACACATGTCCTAAGCATATCTTCAAGGGTTTGAATGGTTCTTTTGGCTTGGCCATCCGTTTGGGGATGAAAGGTCGTACTAAGGTGAACTTTTGTACCAAGACCCCTTTGAAAAGACCTCCAAAAGTGTGAAGTGAATTGTGCACCCCGATCCGATATGATGGACAAAGGAACCCCATGTAACTTCACTAACTCATGGATGTACAACCTTGCATACTCTTCGGCCCTGTATGTGGTCTTAACCGATAGAAAATGAGTCGATTTTGTCATCCTATAAACCACCACCTATATGGAATCAAAACCTTTTCTAGTCTTAGGCAATACAACCACAAAATCCATATTAATCACCTCCCACTTCCAAGTAGGAATCTCTATGTCTTGGGTTAGTCCACCCGGCTTTTGATGTTCGGCTTCGACTTGTTGACAACTATGGCAGCCGGAAACGAATTTGGAAATGTCCCCCTTCATGCCTCCCCACCAATCCACATCCCTCATGTCTCTATACATTTTGGTGGAACCAGGGTAGATAGAATAAGAGGAATTATGGGCTTCATCAAGAATTCTCTCCCACAAACCATCAACACATGGCACACACAACCTACCTTGGTATCTAGGGGCCCCATCTCCCCACTGGGAGAAAACCTCTATCTTGCCTTCTTTCACCAAAGCCTTCAATTCAAACAAGGAGGAGTCTAGATCTTGTTTTGCTATCACCTCATCAACCAATGAAGATTTGGAATCATCAACCACAACAACACTACTACCCACATCTTCCAACCTCACCCCCAATCTAGATAATCTATGCACCTCCCTAGCCATGTCCCTATCACCACCATCTATATGACCTAGGCTATCCATAGACACCCGACTCAAAGCATCCACCATAACATTTGCCTTAACTGGGTGGTAATGCACACTTATGTCATAGTCCTTAAGAAGTTCTAGTCACCTTCTTTGCCTCAAGTTGAGATCTTTTTGAGTGGAAACGTATTGGAGGCTCTTATGATCGGTGAAGACATCAACATGCAGCGCATACAAATAATGACGCCAATCTTTAATGCAAACACCATGGCGGCCAATTCAAGATCATGGGTAGGGTAGTTCTTTTCATGCACTTTGAGTTGCCTAGAAGCATAGGCTATGACCTTACCATTTTGCATAAGCACACAACCCAAACCAACCCCATATGCATCACAATGCACAACAAAACCCTCAAACCCATCCGATAGTGACAATAATAGGAGCAAACACAAGCCCATCTTTCAATGTTTGGAAGTTTTTCTCACATTTATCAATCCACACAAACTTAACCTTCTTTTGATTCAATTTTTTCACAGGGGAAGCAATGGAGGATAACCCATTCAGACCCTTCTATAGTAACCCGCGAGGCCCAAGAAGCTCCTAATATCCGATGGGCTCAATGGTCTAGGCCAATTCCCAATCACATCGGTTTTCTTAAGATCCATTTTTATGCCATCCCCTGACACCACATGACCCAAGAATGCAACCTCCTTCAACCAAAATTTACACTTTTCATATTTTGCATACAATTTCTCTTCTCACAATCTTTGCAGCACAACCCTCAGATGCCCCATATGCTCCTCCCTACTATGCAAATAGATAAAAATATCATCAATGAAAACCACAACAGAGAATCAAGATAGTGTTTGCAAACCCTATTCATTAAGTCCATGAAGATCGCTGGTGCATTGGTTAACCCAAAAGATATCACTACGAACTCATAATGCCCATATCAAGTCCGAAAGGCCGTCTTGGGAATATTGCACTCCCTTACCTTCACTTGATGATACTTGGACCGAAGATCAATCTTACAGAAAAAGCTAGCCCCTTGCAATTGGTCAAACAAGTCATCAATCCTTGGAAGAGGATATCTATTCTTTATAGTGACCCTATTGAGTTGTTGGTAGTCAATGCACATTCTAAGTGACCCATCCTTTCTCTTTACGAACAACACAGGTGCACCCCAAGGTGATTGGCTAGGCCTAATAAATCTCTTGTCCAACAAATCTTTCAATTTCTCCTTTAACTCCTTCAACTACGCCGGGGCCATATGATAAGGGGGAATAGAGATAGGTTGTGTATCAGGAAGGAGATCTATGCGAAAATCTATATCTCTTTCGGGAGAGACACCGGGAAGGTCATTTGGGAAGACATCAAGAAACTCTTTCACAATCAAAATTGACTCTATGGAAGGGACTTTGGATTCCATAAGTTTGACTCTCACAAGATGGTACACTCTATGGGCTTCAATGTATAAAATGAATCTATCCTTTACCACTACATTGTGACTTTTCCACTCAACGACGGGATCACCTGGGAAGTGAAACTTGACCCTAGGAGTTCTAGAATCAATAGAAGCATAGTAGGCATGCAACCAATCCATCCCAAGAATGACATCAAAATCTACCATGTCCAATTCAACAATATTGCAAGGCATCAACTTATGAAAAATGCAAATAAGACAACTTCTATAAACTTTCCTAGCAACAATAGAGGCACCAATAGGAGTAGACACTTCATATGACTCATGAAACAACTCGGGGGTCAACGTGGAACTTTCTAGCAACAAAAGGGTTGACAAAGGAAAGAGTGACACCCGAATCAATCAAAGCATATATGTCAAAGTCAAAGATTTTCAACATACCAGTAACAACATCAGGAACCTCACCAACCACTTGCCTTCCATGTGGTGCATAAAACTGGTTGTGCCTTGGGGCACCACCTTGAGGACCACCTCTACCCAATGGAACCATATTTGCACCCCGGCCCTTACTATGGCTCCTTGGACAATCTACCTTCTTGTAACCAAGCTCCTAACTTTCAAAGTATACATTAGAACCCTCTAAACATGGACCTCCATGCTTCCTCCCACATTTAGGACACACATTTATAGGAGCCACTCCACCCGCACCTTGAGGCCTAGGTAAGTCATTGGAAAATCTCCTATTAGTAGTATGAGAAAACCCTTGGCGTTGGTGAAATCTAGCACCCTTTTGGAACTTACCCTCAAACTGGACCCTCTTGGCCTCATGGGCCCTCCTCTTTCTCAACTTCTCTTCTTCCATTTTCTCGGGATAGGTCAACAATTGGGACAAATCCATATCACCAATAAGCAAAGCGGACCAGTATTCTTCACTTACTAAGTTGGAAACCCCCATAACAAATTTATTAATACTTGCCTAGGGTCGGCCACCAAGTGAGGACAATACTTTGAAAGTTGATTAAATTTGAGGGCATACTACCTCACACTTATAGCACCTTGTTTCAAGTTCATAAACTCAACCAACTTTGTTTCCCTAAGCTCAAGAGGGAAGAACCAAGTAAGGAAGGCTAATTTGACTTCCTCCCAAAGCACCACATAGCCATTACCCTTCTCACCTTTCCATTGATCAAACCAAATTTGAGCCACCCCTTTGAGTTGGTACACCGCCAACTCTTCCTTTCGGGACAAAGAGTCATGATCCCACGTGTTTTCCATTTGGTCCAACACCCATGATAGACAAGATTTTGTAGATTTCATCTATAAACTCTTATGGATCTTCATCCACCTTTGACACACAGAAAACCGGAGGATTCATACTCATGAAGTCCCTTACCCTAGCTCCCGGGGTAGTAGCATGAAGGGATTGGGCCCCTTGTTAGACTTGGTTGGCCACCAATTGGGCAAGCATAGTAAGGGAATCCCGGAGCTCACCCTTGGTAGCTTACTCCTCGGGAGTTTGGGCCCGTCTTCATCTAGTATTTGACATGATCTAGCATAGTAAAGAATAATTATTAGGGGGAATAAATACTTACCACAACTCTATAGCACGACTTAATACATGAAGAAGGGAAACATTTCCAATAATGCCTCATAGTCTCCTATCATAGTCATGGCACGCTTCACAACCATGAATAGGACTCTAATCGATGCAACGAGTTAGACTTCGAGGATCTATAAACTTAGTGCTTTGATACCAAGTTTGTCAAGACCCAAGCCTAGGGCCTGGACATGACACGGCGAATGGGGAACCCAAAGGGACCCCAATCATGCCTCTTTACTTGTCATAACACATTCTTGGTCGCAGAAGCATACACAAGATATATATATTAAAACAAGGGAAATGGGGCTAAGGAAAAGCTTGCCAAACAACAACGTTACCAAAACAAGGAGTCACAACTCATATCGTAAATACACCACTTGTCCAACATACACATCTAAAACATAGATAGAGTAGGGGCCAAGACAGAGCTATCGGGCTTACCCTTATAGTCAACAGAATATAAGATAGTGTCTTAATACATAGATAATAGCAACATAGACTAAGGTCCCCGAAACGGAAGACTCACCAACAAGCTTGGAATAGTATCGCCTAGCCACGTGGAAGGGGAGGATCGACTTGAGCATTGGTTCCTACATAGTGATATCATGTACCAAAGAGTATGCGTTAGAACATTTGAATGTATTAAGTATGTAGGATGCAATGCAACAAGGAATAGGCATCATAATCAAAATGCATAACAATAAATAATAGGCATAATATGGTAATATTACTTGTATGATCAATACTAAAGTAAAACATACTTAAGTAAATCTTGCTCATATAAAATATCATATGTGAAGAAGAGACAAAACTAACTTTCCAACTTTGGTTGGTTGATGATGGTCACACACAAATCATCTTAGGTGGCAAGGTATAAACCCCTCACATGGTTGGTGTTGGTCACACTCCAATCATCCTAGGTGGTAAATTATAAACCCCTCACATGGTTGATGTTGGTCACATCCCAATCGTCCTAGGTGGTGAAGTATAAACCCCTCACATGCTTGATAAGTACAAACCCCAAACTCGGTTGATGATGGTTACACCCCAATCATCCTAGGTGGTGAAGTACTAACCCTCTCATATGGTTGATGAGTACAAACCCCAACTCAATTTAGTATCGTTTAATGCAACACTTTATATAGAATTTATCATGTACATAAGCTCATTTCATCATTATAACATAATTCATATCATATCTCATGCTTTGGACCTTCAATTCCTCAAGAAACCATAACCGGACATCTTATCAAACACTTGGTGAATGTACAATGGGGGTTTAAGACCATGCAATTTAGGTATGAAATCATGCAAGAAAATCTACTATAAAACCATCAATTAACACCTTGTAACACCCCCAAGACATTCACATCAAAATCCCTCATCAAAACTTAAAATAGATCCAAGATATATGGCTCACATCATAGCTAAATAGTCACAACTTTACATAGTTTTAATATAGTTCATAGAGATGTTCATACTAGTAAACCCATTTGTAAACTCAACCTTAAATCATGAAATTTACAAAAAATAAATCTTGGGTATCATGGGTAAAAGGAGCCCATGAAAGAAACTCACATACCTTAGGTCTAGAGTTGCTTGGAATTGAGATTCGGAAGAATAAAGGCTTGGAAATGATCTTGGCATCCAATCTTGTTCTTAGGTTTCCTTGAAATTTAATTAGGGCTTGATGGAGGCTCTTGAGAGTATTTGGGAGTGCGATTGAGATGAGAGTAGTGAAATTAGGTCCTTAAGATTAGATTTTAGGTCTTCTAGGAAGGTTAAGATAGCCTAAAAAGTCAAAAAGGGTCATTAGGATAATTACCATTTATGAAAATGTCATTAGTGACGGATGGAAAAATTGGCAAACTAGAGACTTCACTGGATGTGTGGCACTCCACAAGTCGTGTGGAGTGCCCGTGTGAAGTGCCTTAGTTGAAAAAAATGAAAGTTGGGAAACTTGGAAAAATTGACATCTCGTCACTTTGATGGACAGCTTCACAGACCGTGTGGGTTTACACGGACCGTGTACTGGTCCTTACCACATCACTTAGAAAAAAACCATGTTTCAGGCCACCACACGTCCAAGTGCCATAGGCTATCCCATTCTACACGGCCCGTCAACAATGCCCGTGGCATCACCCTTTGCCACATTTTCCCCAATTTCCAACAAGCTCCCTTTGGCATACCTTGTGACCATCCCCATGGTCAGTGGTGAGCCACGCGGCCCGTACCACCGACTATACCACCTTCCTTAGTTACAAAAATGGCCTTTTCCAACCCCATATGCCCTACGCGGCCCATCAAAGGCCACACTGCCCGTCAAACAATCCCTGTGACAACATTGCACAGGAGGGCCTCACGAAAATGATTATAACTCCTTCATCCGCCTCGGAATGAGGTGAAACCAAGTGCATTGCGAAGCTAACTTAAAGGGCTTTCATATGAAATATCATGGGCCACCAGTTCAAAATTTGCTAAGAGTTATGCTAGTTTAAAGTTGACCCATATATGAAATAACACCCAAAACTCAACTTGGAGGTAAGTCTTGAACTCGTCTAGGTACTAGGAGTTTCTCATGAATCTAGCACTCCCCTAACCTAACCAAATGAGGCTTCAATATGGATATACAAAAGCATAAAGTTATAGAGTGTCACAGGACCTGCTTGCTCTTTCCCTTAGCTTCTCCTCCTCTATATGCTCTGTATAGGTCATCAATCGGGACATATCCATCTCCTTCACTAGCATAGCCATCTTACACTCTTTGGACACCAAGTTGGATATACCGGAGATGAACGTGCTCATACGGGCCTTCAGATCCGCAACTATGAAGGGAGAATACTTGGAGAGCTTAATGAATTGAGAGTGTTCTCTTTTACACTCATGGACCCCTGCTTGAGGATGATACATTTTTGAACTTTGGCCTCCCTCAACTCAATTAGAAAGAACCGACAAAAGGAGGCGCACTTGAACTCTTCCCATCTAATTGAACCCGCTTCTTAGACCTTCTCATCCACCTATTGCTAATACCATATTTTGGCTACCCCTTGTTGTTTCCCTAGCACGCGCAAGTGTATATAGTCAACCCAAGTAATTTGTGGCTCTTGTTAGAAGCCATATGTCGAATCCAATGATTTAAATTAGATTTCAATTACAAATTGAAGTAGTTTATGTTGAGTGTGTCATCTTAGAAAGTGAAGAAAAGTGGTTATCAAAAGTAAAATAATAAATTAAACTAACCATTTACAAATGATCTTGAGGGAAATGTCAATATGAGTGAGATTCCAAGATTGTAATTATTTCGACGCATATCCTAGTCTCAATATTCATGATTATGTCTAGGTTTCCTAATTACTGATTCATACGGTTTACATTACCTAAGCAGGGTTTCATGTCTCTACTGGCCTACTCTCGTTAACAGCTTCACTGCATCATTGGGTGGGGATAGACATGATCAATGAAAGTGCTTTAATGTTATCTTCATATATGTGAATCAAGCTAGGTGTAAAGATAGGTGTCACAAGGCTCCCATACAAGAATCATCTAGTTTCCTAGACAAACAAGCTCCATAAACCTCTGTCTTCTATCTACTCCAGCATCTCTCAAATCAAGAGTGAACAACAGGTTTACCCCATGGTTGTCCGGACTATGAAGCATAGTTAAAAGAGACTTAAGAATAATTGCAAGAAAACGCATTCATAAATCATAAATATCAAGAACTAGAACGTTGTTTATGGCTACAATCCTAAAATATAGGAAGATTAACCACTCCTGATTATTCCAAAATACATGAGATTGCTAAAAGACATTCAAAGATGGAAATTAAAGAAGAAAAACCAACCAAACTAACCCTAGAGTGGAGTTATTAGTCGTCTCTCCTCATTTCCCTCTAAAACCAGATACTAAAATAATGTTTTTAAAACTATTTTTAAACCTAAGGATCTCATTTCTCAATTTTTCCCTCGCGTCTCCAAAGTCTACGACATGGACATAGGCTCTCGAAGTGTATTTCTGACACTCAGTTTGAAGAGGACCTTTTTCATTCTCAATCTGCTCATGATGCTAGAGGTATCATCGAGTGGAATATCGATGAGTTAGCCAAACGCCAGATGTACCGGGTCCTCTAAGAGATGGGTTTGCGTGACCAGCTACAAGCTGAGAGGTTCTTCTGATAAAGAAGCTGCCTCGATGATTGCGGCAGGTTTTACAGGCATTTTGAAGTTCTGGTGGGACAATTATATCTCAGAAGACTAGAAATTTAACATTCTCTCGGCTACCACCGTCATCACAACTATGAAGACTGAAGGTGGTATGGAAGTCGAAGATTCCGAGGTTCGGCAAGATGCTAGTGCCACTCTTCTTCACCACATAGCTAAGCACTTTGTAGGTAAACCCAAGTTATTCCAAGATAGGAGCCTAGAAATCCTGAACAACTTTAAATGTCCTAAATTAGGAGACTTTAGGTGGTATAAAGACCAGTTCTTAGTTAAAATTATGACTAGACCCGACTGCAATAGCGACTTCTGGAAAGATAGGTTTATTAGCGGTCTACCTCCCTTGTTTGCTGATAAGGTTAGAACAAAAATCCGGGATAGGTGTGGTGGTAAGATCCCCTATGACCATATGACCTATGGTGATATTGTCAGCATAGTTAATTCCACAGCCTTAGAACTTTGTACTAACCTGAAGCTTAAGAGTCAACTTAAAAAGGATAGGTTGACCACTAGAGCAGAATTAGGAAGTTTCTGCAAAGACTTTGGGTATAGTGACATAGACCCTCCTCCTTCTAAGAAAGAAAAGAAGAAGTCTAAAAAGTTCTTCCATAAGTCTAGAAAGTCTAGCAAGAGTAAGGATAGAACTGACCATCCCAAGAAAAAGAAATTTAGGAAGCGTAAACCTTCCTCTAAGAAAGAGGCTTGCTGGAACTGTGGAAAAGAAGGCCATAGAGCTAGTCAGTGTAAGTCTTCTAAGAAAAAGAAAAAGATTAACCTCTTAGGTTTAGACAATGATACTAAGGCGAAATTCTTTGCTATCCTCCAAGATAGTGATTCTTGTTCTGACTATTCATCTTCAGAAGAGTATAGTGACAAAGAAAATATCAACGTCGCTTATGAGTCTAAAGGAAGCCAGTCAGAATCAGAAGATTCTTGCACAGGGAATTGCGAAGGTGTTTTTTGTGATTGCACCGCGAACACCATTAGCATTATCTCTGAGGATTCCAAAGGAGTTCTGTTTGATATCATAGACCACATTAAGGATGAAGAGTCTAGGGCCAAATTCCTGGTTGAACTTAAAAAAATTATCCTTAGTTCAGACAAATCTTCTTCCTCTAAGGTCATACAGCCCTTCAGTATGAAGCAGATCTTCTCTAGGTTTGATAAGCCTACTGAACCTTCTATCTCTGACCTGTGAAAAGAGATGAATGCTCTTAAACAAGAGGTTAAAGAGATGAAGTCTCGACTTGACAAGGTTGAAGTCGAGATGCTCACTTTCCAGGTTCTTCAAGACGTGTCTTTGCAAAATGACAAAGGAAAGTCTATCACTCCCCCTAATGCTAAAGAGGAATTCCCTAGTTTCCCAGGTGAGCAATCTAATCCTGCTCCACTGGAGGAACCTAGTCCTTCAGTATTTTCTATTAAAACTCTAAGTCAGCGTATACCAATTAAGTTGGTAATTGATAAAGACTTTGTGTTAAACAAGATTACCTTGTTTGACACTGGGGCTGGTCGCAATTGCATTGTGAAGGGCCTTGTTCCGCTCAAGTACCTTTAAAAGGGTACCACTCGCTTATTTTCCGCTACTGGAGAGCGGATGAAAATAGATTATAAGTTGTCTAAAGCCCATATTTGCAATAACAATATTTGCTTCAGGAATGACTTTGTAATTACTAAAAATATCAATGAGGATATTATTCTTGGTTTGCCGTTTATTAATAAGTTAAAACCCTATACTGATGACTTACATGGCATACATGCATCTGTCCTTGGACAAAAGGTCTTTTTCCCATTTGTCAAATCTCTTTCTCCCGAAGAAAGTTTGTTTTTAAAAAATCGAACTGTTTTTAAGATAAACAGGCTTTCATCTCATATTTCTTTTCTCAAAAATGAGATTAAAATTGAGCAAATTAAACAAACTTTAAAAACCTCGGGAATGGTTGATAAGATCGCCTCCCTTTTACAAAAATTTGAAACTGAAGTTTGTTCTAATTTGCCAACTGCTTTTTGGAAAACAAAAAGGCATTCAGTCGAGCTTCCCTACATTGATGGTTTTGATGAAAGGACTATCCCCACCAAAGCTAGACCTATTCAGATGAACCAAGAAATATTGGAAGTCTGTAAGACTGAGATTAACCATTTGCTTGAGAATGGTATAATCCGCCCCTCTAACTCTCCTTGGAGTTGCTCTGCGTTTTATGTTAATAATTCTGCAGAAAAAAAAAGAGGAGCCCCGAGGCTGGTAATTAATTACAAGCCTCTGAATGCTGTTAAAATGGATTCGCCATCCAATCCCCAATAAAAGGGATCTTCTAAAGCGAACTTATAAAGCCAATCTTTATAGCAAGTTCGATATGAAGTCTGGATTCTGGCAAATCCAATTTACTGAAAAAGATAGATATAAGACTGCATTTAATGTACCCTTTGGACACTATGAATGGAATTTCATGCCATTTGGATTGAAAAATGCTCTATCTGAGTTTCAAAATATCATGAATAACATTTTCAATCCTTACTCTTATATGTCAATAGTTTATATTGATGATGTATTGATTTTTCTGAAGACATAGATTCTCATTTTAAACACTTGATACGTTTTTCAATATAGTTAAACAAAATGGTTTGGCCATTAGTGTTAAGAAGATTAAGCTCTTCCAGACCTCAATTAGGTTTCTAGGTCATGATTTATATCAAGGTAGTCACAAGCCTATCTGTAGATCCATTGAGTTTTCTAGTAAATTTCCAAATGAAATTAGGATAAAACCCAGCTCTAGAGATTTCTAGGAAACTTAAACTATGTCACAGATTTCATCCCTAACATTAGGCAAATCTGTGAACCTTCATACCGCCGCCTTAGGAAAAGCCCAGTACCCTGGAGTGAAGAACAGACTAAGGCAGTCAGAGACATCAAGAAGATAGTTCAAAATCTTCCTTGTCTGGGTATCCCCAATCCTGAAGCCTTCATGATAGTTGAGACTAATGCTTCAGATATAAGATATGGTGGAATCCTTAAGCAGCATAAAAACCCAGAGAGTAGTGAACAGCTAGTGAGGTTTACTTCCGGAGTCTGGAAATCCACCTAGAAAAACTATAGTGCTGTTAAAAAGAACTTTTATCTATAGTGCTATGTATCACAAAATTTCAAGATGATTTGGTTAATAATCCACTTTTACTTCAGGTTGATTGCAAATCAGCAAAAGAGATTTTATTTAAAGATGTTAAAAATCTTGTTTCAAAACAAATTTTTGCTAGATGGCAAGCTCTACTATCTAGCTTTGATTTTGAAATTGAATATATTAAAGGAAAAAACAACTTCCTTCCAGACTTTGTAACCCATGAATTTCTACAGGGTCATGAAGCCGTCCAGGCCTAATTCTCCATTCAAGAATGTTAAATCTGAAAGGCAGACCCCTACGGTCAGACCTTTCCTCCCTTCAGATATAGGCTAATTGAGTCCCTCCTTTCCTCCTCTTCCTGCTCCAGCCCAGAGTCAGAATAAATTTGCTGTCTTAGGAACAGTACCACAACTTACCGACCCAACTCCAGTAGGCCCAAAAACAGAATCTTCATTCGGATCCTCTTCGAAGGTCCAAACCAAAAGGAGCTATGAAATGCCCATACCCGAGTCTTTCTGTCAAGCTGTTGCCCCTAAGGTCCAACCCAAAGAGCAAGCTTCTCAGACCCAAGAGTCTTTTGAATATGTTCCAACATGAGCTTTCCCCATTTTAGCGCTCGATGAGGAATACGAAACTGGTAGGGTTCAAGACCTAGTCAAAGCCTGCTACCTTAATTCCAACTACATTGATAGTCCTAATCCCCTCCATACTCGAATCTATTTTGAAGCCATTTTAGTTGATACGGATTCTATTGAAGTCGAGCATGTCTACTCTGAAAAGAGTACTGATTATATACTTTATTCTCAGTTTACTATCAAAAGGATTCTTTCTCCTTTTGAACGGTCAGCTGATCATCTTTTTACCCCCATATCTCTGAGTATGCATCATAAGCCTCAGACTTATAACTGGGTTACTTATAAGCTAGCTTAGTACAACTTCATGTACCTTAGACCAACCCATACCTGGTTTGTTAAATACAACCCAGATCTAGTGAAGGCCACTATTCCTAGATGGTTTTATGATTGGTGGAAAGCCTTCGGAGGCAGATCAGAAAATCTTCCCCAAAGGTTTCTGCAGAAATTTGAAGATTTCTAGAAGACCCAAGAAATCACTACCTTGCCTGCACATATCAAAATGTGCAAATATTTCATCCAAAAAATGATTTCTTATATTATCAGTTGGGACTTCAAAATTTCAGAATTCGACCGCATCAGGTATTTAGCAAAGGAGGTCATGGTGAAAGGATGGGTTCCTAAACCAAAGACTCCAACTCCGAGCAAAGGGAAAGCAGCTGTGCATCCCTCTTTGTCGTCCTCTTCCAAGGCAGCTCTTAAGAAAAGGCTCGAACAAGCTCTTAAGGATTTGGACAAAGGAGATGAAGCCACACTCTTGCAGCTCCTTGCTGAAGCAGGATCGTCAGAAGATTCTTCAGACAATGGAGATGTGTGTAACCCAAAGGGTATTGCACAGGCCTATCTAGAAGCCTTCTACGAATGGGACTTCTAATCTTTGCAAGAAAATAGAGTTTCAAAGAAACGGAATTATTTTCTTGCTGAGATAGTCTTACTATTCCTAAAAGGAATTCTGGTTCAGGTACTTCCAAATACCTATAATAATATCCGGTGGGTATGCCTACCGTGTGTCTTGTGAGTATCCACTTTATCACTACCTTCTACTCTGACGGTAAAACTGATGGATACGTGTTTGTCTTCTAGTGCAAAGGAATCTTATCCTTCTGCCAGAAGTTGTCACTGGGGTCCACCCATTTTGTATTGTCAGTAAACTTTAGTCACCTATAAGGTCCACTATTTTATTAAAGTTTAGCCGCCCATATGGTCCACAACTTTATTAAAGATAAATGTTAGTGTTCTGTCAAGTCACTATGGTCGGCAACATCTAGTTCGTCCACTTGTAAGGATCTTAGATCCTACTTTTATCTCTCTTAGGTCTTTAAATAGACATGAAGAGTCATAGAAGAATGCATTCGAAAATTTTAGCCATATTTTGCCAAAATCTTTCCTAAGGCCTCTGTTCACAACCTTGTTTCTTGGTCCTCAAAGTTCACTCTTGTAATCTCAACTTGTAATCTCCTTTATCTGGAACAAAGGTATATTTTGAAAATTTCTCTGATATTTTAATTTGATACATATATCTTTTAAAAGATAATTCCTTAAATTCAGCTAGGTTAGTAGTGAAAGCACTAGCTGAGTTTCGATGCTGTCCACTTGGTTTCAGAGCCATGATGGTTGTATGCGAGTTTAGCATGAGCAACTAAACTCACATACTGTCCGGAGCCTGAAAGATCATAGATTTATTTATGTTTTGAATTTAGCAATTTATTTTAGTTTCATATATCTATTATATGGATTTATGTTGTCTTAATTTATCTTCTATGGTGTGTAAGGTACTTATTTTTCTCTATTAGTGTGAGGTATCTGATCAATATCCAGATTAGACGTTGGAAAGCCGGTCCCTGTGGTCCACATGGCCGTAGTGAGGCATTGACTAGTGACCCTTGGGTGTTCCCATCGCCAAGATAACTTTAGAGAGAGAAGAGGTAAAGCCAAGAGAACCTATAGAAGATAGTTGAGCCTTTCATATTGTCATATAATAGTTATTTGAACCTTCATTAGTTTGCTTGATTCTTGCATTATTAAATTTGTTTTCTAGTAAGGTTTCTGGACAGTATTTTTCAATATGAATCAAACTCAAAATATTTTGAATTCTGTTAATCTATCTTCCCGAGCAACCCAGATTGTTGTTACTGAATCTAATTTGGATAACTGGAGTATCCCCAAAGAACCTTTTCATAAGATCTACCAGATAGGTCATTTTAGTTTTTTTAATAATCACAATATTAAAACTTGTGAGTCTACTGTTGCCATTAATAACTCTTTGGAAGTTATAAAACTGTTGAATGAGCATGATATTATTAGATACAGATCTAATTTTAATTACTTGCATATTGGTTTGGTTTAAGTTGCTGTTAAGCCTTTGTTTAGAAAAGGACTTGATCCTGTCCACTTGGTATCAAAGCCCATGTCTTAGACTTTGGAGACGCGAGGGAAAAATTGAGAAATGAGATCCTTAGGTTTAAAAATAGTTTTAAAAGCATCATTTTAGTATCTGGTTTTAGAGGGAAATGAGGAGAGACGACTAATAACTCCACTCTAGGGTTAGTTTGGTTGGTTTTTCCTCTTTAATTTCCATCTTTGAATGTCTTTTAGCAATCTCATGTATTTTGGAATAATCATGAGTGGTTAATCTTCCTATATTTTAGGATTGTAGCCATAAACAATATTCTAGTTCTTGATATTTATGATTTATGAATGAGTTTTCTTGCAATTATTCTTATGTCTCTTTTAACTATGCTTTATAGTCCGGACAACCATAGGGTAAACCTGTTGTTCACTCTTGATTTAAGAGATGCTGGAATAGATAGAAGACAGAGGTTTATGGAGCTTGTTTGTGTAGGAAACTAGATGATTCGTGTATGGGAGCCTTGTGACACCTATCTTTACACCTAGCTTGATTCACATATATGAAGATAACATTAAAGCACTTTCATTGATCATGTCTATCCCCGTCCAATGATGCAGTTAGGCTGTTAATGAGAGTAGGCCAGTAGAGACGTGCAACCCTGCTTGGGTAATGGAAACCCTATGAATCAGGTATTTCTGCATTTTCTGTTGATTTAGCAAATTTCCCTCTTTTGCTTCAAGTTCGCAATGCGGACTAGTGAAATGTATGTGGTTCATGCCTTTTTCTCCATTGTTTGAAGTTTTTGCTTAGGTTCATGTCATGAAAATGCATACTTTTACTGGACTGGCTGATTTTTCACTCCGTTCTGCGATTGTATTCTTCCTAAATTTTTGGTTGTGAACCCGGACATGCATTACTTTCTTAAAACTTGCAAAAACACAAACAACAAGTGCGCTTGGCCAAGGATTAGCACAATAAAGTTGAATTACACTAAAAACACCTAAACTCTATGGATTTATCCGCTAACTAGGCTCTATACATGGCAATTTTGGCTAATTTGGCATATAAATATGCCTAAGATCACCACCTCACACTTAGAGTTTTATCCATCCTTGGACAAATGCTTTATCTATCCTTGGACAAATGAAGATACTAGGTAGTAAGTAAAAGGTACATATTACAAGTGGGTTTGCTGAACCCTGTCAAACTTCTCTTAGAACCCTCACATCAAACCTTATACTCATGATACAATGCGAACTCCTGCAGAACTTTTGTTAATAGCTACTCTACTTATCAACCCCTTGACAATCATATGCCCTCACAAGAAGAACTACCATGTGTACACCATACAAAATGTTGCTGAGAGATTAAAAAGGGTACAGTATTGACTCTCACTCTCCTAATAGATGTCTCATGTTGCTTCTAATTCCCATAGGCTTGCCCTTAATGTGAAACCTAACTAGACTCAAAATCTAACTTAAATGATCATATACGTCTTTTATTTGATTGTAATATAGGCTAAAGTTGGGCGGGTAGTATATCTGGGTATATCATTCATTTTCTTAGTTCCCTAGCACTTGTGGCCTCCACTACATTCTTTTATAGCACCCTTTCTTTAGTTTATGCAATCTCTTTTCTTTTTCCACCTTTTTTCTGATTAATTGTACACCACTTCCTAGCATATAGATAGAAAACAAACATTTCTTAACATTTCTTTTAATGGGGTTACCCTACATAGAGACTAGTCCATGACGCAGACAGGTCATGGACCCTACTATTTTAGGGTCCTCAATTTTCCTAACTTTGTTTTCCTTTCTCAACCATAGCTTTTCCTAAAGATATCCTAATTAAGATTACTTCCCTTTATTTTATCATGCTCAAGCGCTTAGGGTTTTATATCAAAACATGATTTAAGAAAAAAAGGGGCCGACTACGAATGACTGAGTCAAGGTGGGTCAAAAGGTGGTCTAATCATTGGGTACCAAAGAAATGCCTAGATCCTCTCTTCTAAGTCCCATTCTTATCTAAGTTAGTCCATATACCGGGCAAGTTTTAGTAACTATTGTAACATGGACTCAGAAGTAGGTTCACTCTCACATGACACACTTATATCATTCTCAAGAGTTCAGTATTAAGCACATATTCATGAGGTTCAATGTTTAAACATGAGCCATTCAAAGTTCATTTTTCAATTATCCCAGATTCAAACCCACTACATCCTATGTCCTTTATACCTCTGCCGACATTTTATACGAGACTCACTAATGATGAATACCCTTAGGACGGTCGTCATCCATCCATCAGAGGGCCTCGTCACTCAATTGTTAGTCTACATCCTAAACATCCATGCACCAAACATTCATCACAAACAAAACAACACCATGTAACATTCACATAACTACTGACTTCATCATTAACACATACTAACATTAAGCAGTTAATTACAGACCCAACAAAAACTAAATGTTGTCCAAACTAAACAAACATAGCAACAAAAATAAAGCATAGACTAAAATTATACATGACCCGGATAAAATGAAAGAAAGCATAAAGATGGATGTACTCCTACCCCACACTTAAGCAAAGCATTGTCCTCAGTGCTAAAATATACGTAACCTTTGGGATGGAAGCACGATGCTCAGCCCTCTATAGAAGCATCTGGTACTGCTTGGGTGCTCTCACATTCAGGGGTAGCTCATCTAGCTCAAACTCATCCTCATCCACATCAGAAGCTACCTGAGCTTCCTTTGGATCCATGGCCACATCATTCTCCACTGGCTAAAAAACTGAGAGCCAATACCCAAGACTATATTCGAATGGTCGCTCAAGAGTACCCAGGCCTCTACCTCATCAAGCTCAACCAAAGTGTAATGTCTGCGCCTTGTCTGGTGGTGTAGCATCTCGAGCCTATACATTCCATCCATGATAAGCTCATCCCTGTGCGCCCACTCATAGTGGTCAGAACAAGTCGCATAGACTCATCGGGCCCCTTTATGTTTTTGACCCAATGGACAGGGGCCCATATGCATGGGAAGTGGTCAAGAGGCTCCTCAGGTACACCTGTATGCCTGCATAATTTAGTAATTAAACCCCTAAAGGCAAACTTGCAGCCTTAATATACGTGATCCTTCCTTATGGACTCCTTGTAAATGGCCTTAATGTTCAACTCTACACCTGTCATGAAAACATAGGCCAAGCAGACACAGTCCTAAGTAATCTCAGTGAAGTGCATGCCTGGGAATATCGCACGCATGATTATGTTTACCTAAACCCAGGCCTCTTTGTTGTTGTGGGAGAACAGAAAGGACTGGTGGTATATCTTATAGCCATGATAGATCCATTTAGCAGTGGAGGCAGGCCAGCCAAGGTGTGATAGATGGTTTGAATGGGAGGGTGGATTTGCAGCTTAGTGAAGGGGATAGTGGATATGTACATGGTACCCAAGATCCCATTAATAGAAATTCGGGTAATGTTGACTTCTATACCCCACATTGTGACCACTTGAGATCGAGCTTCAGTCCTCATGTTAGCATAAAATTCCCTGACCAAGATAAGGTTGCATAGTAGGGTGTCCCCCAACATGAAACTTAAGAGATACTTAACGTATCAGTTATAGATGCCAGGGAAACCCCATTCCAAGCTATCTCCATCAATCGGGACATCCAAGAAGTATTTGGTCTTGTCGAACACCTTACATAACTACATTCCCTCCTTTGCCACTACCTTGATCCCATACTGAGAGGTTTTGCCTTGAGGATGAGATGGGGCTTTTAGTACCTCAGGGACCCCACTGGTGCATCTCCTACCGTTGAAGGCTCTCTCTTGTCTATTTTGGCATGTTCATGACAATATGATTAGCTTGCACAAACCACAAAACAACGATTAGAGCATACATGACATGCAACCCCTATACTAAGGATCAACCCGGCAACACCACCTTACACTTAGTTCAAAACTACGGGGTAAGTGGGTACTCAGACTTCTCCACCCAATAACGAGAAATCCTTATCGATCATAGAAACCACATCCATATAGTCATAACCCTACATACCCCACACTTAGTTCTAGATCAAACCAACCCCGCCAGAAGCACAACTCAACTTTTCACAAAGATCATTCAGTCACATCCTTCTAAGTCAACCTATCAGACATAGAAAATACCATAAGGTCTCAATATGGAACATGGACAATAAGAACACACCCAAACATGGCTTATTAAAACTAACCCGATGGACAAACAAAGAAGAATCAACAACATTAGGAAATAACCACCAAGATTAGCAAGTTATCCCAATTTTTTCCCTAATTTTCAGACAAGGGTTGTGATCAATAAGCATCATACACAAATTCAACTTCACACTCACATGTAAGTACAAAATTCCACAACTCACACCAAGTTACACAAATAATTTCCATTATAGAGAAGTAACAACAAGAATTCATACCTATGGCAACACAAGGCACCTTACCCAAGCAATTTTCAAGAAAGAGAGTGAAGAACAAATACCTTGGATGATGAATTGCAAGAGAAAACTAGGTAGAACCCTTGGCAACTTGAAGTACGTCGCGAATTTGTTTAAGATTGAGTGTTTGTGGGTGATCAAAAAATTGAGGGAGAGAGAAGTTTTGGAGGTGAATTCAATAATTATGGGGTGAAAATTGCATGGGTAGTTTTAAATTGAGGGGGAGTGGGCCAGGTCAATTAAAAAAACCACCAAAGTTGTACCCATCAGTGATAGGTCTGCGACACGGACAAGTCACAGACTTATACATGCTCCTTTGTACTTTTTTGCGATTTTTTGTCACTTAACTGGGACACTGATCTGCGATAGGTATGTGACGCAAACCTATCGTACACTTTTCTATTTTTACAAAATCCCCGAGGTTTGAAAATTTTTATTTTTTGAGCGTCGAACCCCTAAAAAATCCCCGCACACTTGATTATGCTACAAAATAATGAAACAAGCTAATCTAGCCAAGAAAAATCCAAAAGTACCGAATGAATTAATGGGAATTAAAGATAACAAAAAGTGCACATAACATGTGAAGGTCCACGACACAGACAAGTCTACGACCAACACTTTGTGGAACTGACCTTTTTTCAACAGGATATATTTTTAAATAACGATACTATTGTTACCTCACTAAGAGTTGCCTCCCATGCAGTGTCTAATTTACCATCATGGCATGACTCAACAAAAGTGTACTCATCATTGGCCAACTTAATGGCCTCCTCTTCACGGCTTGTGTCAACACCATAATAGTGTTTGACTCTTTAACCGTTCACCAAGAAATTTGTCTTGCATCCTCATCACGAAGTTCTACCATGCCATATGGCATCATGCTTACCACTGTGTATGTCCCATTCCACTTGGACCTCAACTTACCTAGAAATAGTTTAAGATGAGAATTAAAAGAAGTAACTTTTGCCCAAGCTCAAAGGTACGCCTGATGATGTGCTTGTTATGCCATTTCTTTGTCTTCTTATAGATTTTGGCATTTTCATATGCGTGGAGCCAAAATTCATCCAACTCCTCAAGCTGTTCTAAACTCTTCCTCCCAGCAAGCTCTAGATCAAGATTGAGCTTTTTGATGGCCCAATACGCCTGTTATTCAAGTTCGATCAGGAGGTGGCATGCCTTCCCATAGACCATCTTGTACGGAGATATGCCGATCAGAGTTTTATACACTGTCTTGTAGGCCACTAAGCCTCATCCAACCTCATGGCTGAATCCTTCTTAGTAGCATTGACAATCTTTTGCAAGATTTCCTTGACCTCATGATTCGACACCTTGACCTATCCACTTGTTTGCGGATGATATGTTGTGGCGAACTTGTGCCTCACCCATACTTAGCTAGCAGATTCTTCACAGTCTGATTGATGAAATACACCCCTCCATCACTTATGATAGCTCTTGGAGTACTAAATCTTGTGAAGATCTGCTTCTTTAGGAACTTTCTTACCACCTTGGAGTCATTAGTGGGAAGAGCTAAAGCTTCAGCCTACTTAGACACATAGTCTATGGCGACGAGTAAGTAATGATTGCCAAAGGAGGGTAGGAATGGACCCATGAAATTTATCCCCCAAACAAAAAAAATATCCACCTCTAATGTGTTATTGATAGGCTTCTCATGTCTCTTGGATATGGTACCCGTCCTCTGGTAAGCATCACACTGTCACACATACTCCACAACATCTTTGAATAGAGTTAGCTAGAAGAAACCAGATTGCAACACTTTGTGAGCTTTCCTTTCTCCTCCATGGTTCCCCTATATGGTGAAGCATGACATCATTCAAGAACTTGGCACATTTCTACCTCTAGCACACACCTTATCACCACTTTGTCAGTGCCTGCTTAAAGAGGTAAGACTCATCCCAAATATAGGCCTTAGCGTCATGAGCCAGTTGCTTTTTTTGTTGATAGTTCGCATCAGGGGTACACCCCGCTCACAAGATAATTCACAATATTATCACATGGAAATTCCTCCACCTCTAGTGCTAAGAGCTGCTCATTAAGAAATTTCTCCATGATCTGACTTTGTTCCCTTATATGTGTGTCATCCTCAAATCGGGACAAGTGATTTGCAATTTGGTTCTCACGTCCTTTTCGATATTTTATTTCAATGTCAAAATCTTATAGCAATAGGATCTACCTACTTAACTTGGGTTTGGCATCTTCCTTTTAGAATAGGTTCTACAGAATTGCATTATTTGTGAACACTATAACTTGGTACCCACCAAGTAAGATCGAAATTTGGCAAAGGCATACACTAGCGCCGTTATCTCTTTCTCTGTGACAGTGTAGTTGTATTATGCCAGGTATAGGATCTTGCTTGCATAGAATATAGAGTGAAACACTTTGTTCGTTCGCTAGCCAAGCACCACCCCCACAGTGTCACTAGCATCGCATACCAACTCAAAAGGGAGCTCCCAATTTGGAGTTGTCAAGATAGGTTCTTCAACTAGCCACTCCTTCAAAGTCTTAAAAGCCTACAAGTATATAGCATCGAAGTTAAACTATACCTCCTTTTCCAATAGGGTGTGCAATGGATTTGAGATCTTTGAGAAGTCCTTGATAAATCTGCAGTAGAAACTCGCATGTCACAGAAACTTGCAAACTCTTTTGACAGACATGGGTGAAGGTAGCTTTTCAATCACCTCTATATTTGCTCGATTGACCTCTAAACCCCTCTTAGACACCTTATACACCAAGACTATCCCTTCCTTCACTAGGAAATTGTGTTTCTCCTAGTTTAGGACAAGATTGGTTCCTTACAACGAGCTAGCACTTTGTCTAAGTTTTGCAAACCTATTACAAATGATTCCCGAAATACTGAAAAGTCATCCATGAATACCTCTACAAAATCTTCCACCATGTCATGGAATATATCAATAATGCACCTTCGGAATGTGCCAGGTACATTGCATAGACCAAAGGGCATACGCTTAAACATATATGTAGCATAGGGACAGGTGAATATGGTCTTTTCCTGATCCTCTAGGGCAATGGTTATCTGATTGTACCCAGAGTACCCATCCAAGAAATAATAATACTCCTGCTTTGCAAGCCTGTCTAGCATTAATCAATAAATGGGACTGAGTAATGATCTTTTCGGGTGGCATCATTCAACTTCTTGTAGTCCATACATATTCTCCACCCTGTAATAGCTCTAGTTAGGATGAGCTCATTCTTCTCATTAGTGACCACATTCATTCCATTTCTTAGGGACACATTGGACAAGGCTCACCCATATTCGATCTGAGATTGGAAAGATGATCCTAGCATCCAGCCACTTAATCACCTCCTTCTTCACCGATTCTTTCATGATGGGGTTCAGTCTTTGTTATGGTTCGGCTACTGGATTATGAACCTCATCCATGAAGATCTGATGCATGCACAGGGCTGTGCTAATACCATAAAGGTCTGACATTTTCCACCCCATAGCTCATTTCTCTTTTGTAGCACAATGATAGCCACCTCTAAAGCGCCCTAAAAATGCCCCAAAAATGTGCTTCGGAAATGCCCATAATTGTAATTTTCATATATCTCAAAATTTGTGTGTGATATTGCATGGATCTCAATCTTAATTCCAAATCTCAAGAACTTCATTCAAGATTTAAATTCTCATCCAAATCTACATCAAGGAAATCCTTAAATTTGAGGTATGTGGGTTTCAACTATTGTGTCCTTTCACCCATGGTGCCCAACCTTCCTTTTTATGAAATTTACATGTTTTCAAGTTTTATTATTTATGGGTATTACTTATTTGAATTATGATTACAAATTATGTTGGAGTTTTATGAAATGTTGATTGAAAACACATGTCTACCTATTTCAAGCTTATATTATGAGATGGTTTATCTATTGTGACTATACATATTTTGGGCTATGAAACTATGATCTATTATAAGATTTGACGATGGATTTCACGATATATTACATGAGGATTTTACTATGTGTTCGTAGGTTGATTAACATAATGTTTTCTCACATTATCTCACTCTTGAATTGCATGATTTTGAACTAGCATTGCACACCCACCAAATGTTTGATAAAATGTCTTGACAAGGATTATTGAGCTATTGATGATCTATTGCATGCGTTATGAATCAAGTGACTATATGATGATTAAGGGATTGTACATATGTATTGATTTCATGAAAGTATCTATAGTGTTGTAAGTTGACCACACCTTGTTGGGGGGCGACATGCCAGTATTACCTTGTTGAGGGGGTGACAAGCCTCAATCACCTTATTGGGGGGTGGCATGCCCGTATTACCACGTTGAGGGGTATGTACCTCAATCACCTTGTCGGGGGGTGGCATGACCGTACTACTATATTGAGGAGTATGTACCTCAATCACCTTGTCGAGGCATGACATGCCCGTACTACTATGTTGAGGGGTATGTACCTCAATCACCTTGTCGGGGTTGACACATCTATACTACCACATTGGGGGGTATGTACCTCAATCACCTTCCAAGGGGACACATGTAATCTATATTTCCAAGTTGTATGATTTACAAGCATGTTTTACTTCAAGCATTGATTATGCATGACATATTGTTATTATACTTATTTATTGCCTATTACTATACATTTTGACTATATTGTCTTATGTCTTGTTGCATCCTATGTACTTAGTATATTCAAACATAGTAACGCATACTTTTGCATACATGATATCACCATATAGGAACTGGAGCACCTCATGGTCATCCTCCACGTACCTAGTTTTGGCATCTTGAAGATAAGCTATTGGTGAGTCCTCAAGTTTGGGGAAACTAGCTATGCTGCTCTTGTTTACGTTGTCTCTTTATGTTGAACATTTGATCCTATGAGGGTGAGCCCGAAAGTTTCTTGCCCCGCCCAATCTATGTATAGAGGTGTTGTTGGAACAATTGATGTTTATGCGTTGAGCTTTGACTCTTTATGCTTTATAAATGTCAAGACTTCTCTTAGTCCCTTTTTTCCCTTTTTTATATTCTTGTTATTGTTTACTTTGCTTCAGAGACCAAGGATGTGCAATTGATATGCTAAGAGGCTTGTTTGGGTACCTTCGGGTTCCCATTCGCCGTGTCATATCTAGGCCCTAGGCTTGGGTAGTGACAAACTTGGTGTCAGAGCACTAATTTGTTAATGGTCCTTGGAATTCAACACACCGCATTGATTACAGTCTTGTTCAAGGTTGTGAAGTGCACCACAACTATGAGTAAGAGGCTATGAGGTGTTTTAGGAAATATTTCCCTTCTTCATGATCTATGTTATGCTTTAAGATTAAGGTAAGGCTTTTTCCTCTAATGAATGTTCTTTGTAATTCTAGATCATGCCAATTCCAAAGGGAAGAAGAGCTCGTACTCCTGAGGAGAAACCGGCCCCTCCCGCTCCTCAAGCTTCTCATGATGGGGGAGTGTCCCATGAAGAGTTCTGGGATTCTATTACCATATTGGCCCACGCCATGACTGATCAAATCAACCAACGGTCCCAATCCCCTTATACTCCTAGTCAAGCCTCAAGGTGAGGGATTTTACTAGAATGAACCCACCAGAGTTCCATAGGTCCAAGATGGATGAGGATCCACAAGAATTCATTGATGAGGTGTATAAGGTGTTGTCCATTATAGTAGCTAACTCAGAGGAGAAAGTTGAGTTGGCAGCCTACCAATGCAAAGGGGTGGCTCACTCAATGGAAGATGGAGAAGGGGAATGGTAATGTTATCCTTTGGGAAGAATTCAAAGCGGCATTTCTAAACTGGTTCTTCCCTATTGATCTTAGGGAGGTGAAAATGATGGAATTTATGAATCTAAAGCAAGGGTATATGAGTGTGAGGGAGTATGCCCTCAAGTTCAACCAACTCTCCAAGTATGCCCCACAATTAGTTGTCGAGCCAAGGTTTAGGATGAACAAATTTGTGTCGAGTGTGTCCGACTTAGTGAATAAGGAGTGTAGTACCGCTATTCTAATAGGCGATATGGATTTGTCCCACCTCATGACATATGTCGATCAACTAGAGGGGAAAAGTTGAGAAAGAGAAGAAGTGGTAAGGCCAAGAGGGCCCATCTTGAAGGTGCATTCCAAAATCCTAAGGTTGGCCAATTACGTCAAGGCCACAAGCCTCAAAGCCAAGGGTCTTCCAATCCTCCTAATAGAAGGTTTGCCAATGACTACCCTAAATGCAAAGGGTGTGGTAGGAGCCATAATGGCCCATGTTTGAAGAACACTAATGCTTGTTATGGTTGTGGTGAAGTGGGTCATAAGGTGATTGATTGTCCACGTGCACAAAACAAAGGTACAGATGGTCGTCCACAAAGCCAAGGTGCAAATGCAGGTCCAAAGGGGAGAGGAGGCCAACAAGGGGGTGCCCCAAGGAAAAATAGGTTCTATGCTCTTCAAGGGAGATAAGGACTAAATGAGATGCCTGATGGCATCACTGGTATATTAAAGGTTTTTTATTTTGATATGTGTACTTTGACTGACCCGGGTGCCACTCTTTCTTTTATTACTCCTATTATTGCCAAAAAGCTTCATGTTAGCCCCCAACCTATTGTGTGAACCCTATGAAGTGTCTAACCCCATTGGTGAGTCTATTATTGCTAAAAAAGTCTATAGAAATTGTACAATATTCATATTGCATAAAATCTTGCCTTGTGATTTTATTGAGTTAGATATGGTGGATTTTGATATCATTCTTGGGATGGATTGGTTGCATGCATATTATACTTCTACTGATTGTAGAATCCGTAGGTCAAATTCCAATTCCCAAATGAACCCGTCCTTGAGTGGAAAAGTTGTGATGTGGTGGTCAAGGGTAGATTCATTTCTTGCATTAAAGCCCAAAAGTTGATTTCTAAGGGGTATCTTTATCATTTTATGAGGGTTAGGGATGTTAAGTCCAAAGTCCTTCCTCTAGACTCGGTTCAGATGGTTAATGAGTTCCTTGATGTCTTTCCCGATGAGCTTCTCGGTGTTCCTCCAGAAAGGGAAACAGACTTTGGTATAGACCTTTTTCCCGATACTTAAAACCATTTCTATTCTACCTTATCGTATGGCCCCAGCGGAGTTGAAGGTGTTGAAGGAGCAATTGAGTGATTTATTGGAGAAGGGTTTTATAAGGCCTACTAAATCACCTTGGGGTACACCAATGTTATTTGTAAAGAAGAAGGATAGTTCTCTTAGAATGTGCATTGTTTAACGGCAACTTAATAAAGTCACCATCAAGAATAAGTACCCTCTACCAAGGATTGATGACCTTTTTTACCAACTTCAAATGCTAGTTACTTCTCTAAGATTGATCTTCCGTCTGGGTATTACTAAGTGAAAGAGAAGGAGTGTGACATTCCCAAGACGGCCTTCCGGGCACTTTGAGTTTAGGGTTATGTCCTTTGGGATGGCGAATGCACTGGCTATATTCATGGATCTTATGAATAGAGTCTTTAAACCCTACCTTGACTTGTTTGTGGTAGTTTTTATTGATGATATCTTAATTTATTCCCATAGTGAGGAGGAGCATGTAGATCGCTAGAGGGTGGTGTTATAAATCTTGAGTGAGGAGAAGTTGTATGCTAAATATGAAAAATGTGAGTTTTAGTTGAAAGAGATTGCTTTTCTAGGGCATATGGTGTCGGGTGATGACATTTAGGTGGATCCTAAGAAGACAGAGGTGATTAGAAATTAGCCTAGACTTTTGACTCCATCGAACATTAGAAGTTTCTTTGGTTTGACGGGTTATTACCAGAGGTTTTTAAATGGGTTCTCTTCTATTTGCATCCCCTATGACTTAGTTGACCCAAAAAAGGACAAATTTGTGTGGTCCGATGAATATGAAGGAGTTTCCAAACCTTCAAACATAAGTTTGCTCCGCTCCTATCTTGCATTGCATTCTACATACTTAGTACATTCAAACTTACTGACGCATACTTTATGTCTACATGATGTTACCATGTAGGAACCGAAGCTCCACTTGATCATCTCCCTCCACGTGGCTAGTACTATCTTCTCAAAGCAAGTTTGATAAGTCCCCAACTCCGAGGATGATATCTTTTGTTCTTATGTTTGCAAAGACTCTCTTTTTCTTGTCGTATGCTTTTGACTATGAGGGTGAGCCCAAAAAGTTGTCTTGACCCCGCTCAATTCTAAGTTTAGAGGTGTTGTTGGACAAGTTATGTAATGATGCTATGAGCTTTGACTCTTTTGACTCTTTTATGTTTTAATGTTATAAAAGACTCCTTTAGTCCCATTGCCCTTAGTTCTATTCTCTTATTGTTGTTTAATTTCTTCCGCGACCAATGATGTGCAATGATACGTTAAGAGGCTTATTTGGGGCCCCTTAGGGTTCCCTATTCTCTATGTCACGGCTAAGCCCTAGGCTTGGGTCGTGACAAACTTGGTATCAGAGCACTAGGTTGTTATAATCCTTGGCATCTAAAATACCACGTTGATTAGAGTCTTATTCATGGTTATGAAGCACGCCACAACTATGAATGGGAGGCTATGAGGCGTTTTAGGAAATGTTTCACTTCTTTATGATCTATATCATGCGATAGAGTTAAGTCCTCTAAGGTTTATATCTTATTCCTAATCATTGTGTTTCAGAGTATTTGTCAGGCTATTCAGGATGGTGATATGTCAAATGCAGAGGTTCATAATGCTCTATGGCTATTGGTAAAGGTTGTGACCGCTCAACTCAATCAACAAGTGAGTGCCCTCGAGACTTCAAGTAGTAAAAGGGAGGAAAGAGGGGCCAAAGGGCCCATTTTGAGGGAAACTTCCAAAGTCCCAAAGGTGGTCGGTTTCATCAACGCCAAAGGTCTTCTCATGCTCCTAATAGGAGGTTTGCCAATGACAACCCAAGGGCCCAAGGTGATGGTGATCTGGTGCCTAATGCTATTTCCCTCAAATTTTGGAGAAGGCATGGTGACACATGCTGGAGGAACACAGGGGCATGCTTTGAGTGTGGTGACAATGGACATAAGATGAGGGATTGCCCGATGGCCTCAAAGGAAGGAAGAAAGGGTTCAATTTGGAGATGTCAACGATGGGAAAACTAAACCTAGGTGTCAAAAGTGTGGGAGGAGCCATGGTGGCAGTGCTTGAGGAAGACCAATGCTTGTTATAGTTGTAGTGGAGTGGGTCACAAGCTTGTTGATTGCCTATATGTTTAAGGGAAAGGCAAGCATGTCGGTGTGCAAGTTTCCCCTATATGCCGAAAGTGTGGGAAAGGCCATGGTGGCCCATGTTTGAAGATATCTAATGCTCGCTTTGGTTGTGAGGAATTTTGTCACAAAGTTAGTGGTTGCCCTCATGCTCAACCCGACGATAGAGGTGGTGTCCTCAAGGCAAAGGTGTTGATGTTCAAGTTTCCCCCACGAGTCACAAGTGTGGAGGGTACTATCCGAGAGAATGTGTGGCCGACTCAGGTGTGTGCTTCAAGTGTGGTACAAAGGGGCATGAGTCGGGGCATTGTCCATGGGTTACTTAGGATTATGGAGTTGACTGTCGACGTTTCCAACTGCACCCCTCTAGGGGATCACTAGACTTGGCATGGTGCGCTATAGGTATGTCAAAGGTTTTTGATGTTGATGTGTATGCATTGATTGGCCCAGGTGCCACTCTTTCTTGTGTTACTCCTTTGTTGCCAAAAGCTTCATATTAAATCTGAATTGTTTTGTGAGCCATATGAGGTGTAATTATTTTGTGAGCCATATGAGGTGTCTACTCTCGTTGGTGCATCTATTGTTGTTAGAAAAGTCCATAGAAATTGTCCCGTTTTCATTTTGCATAAAATGTTGCCTTGTGATTCTAGTTGAGTTGGATCTAGGAGTGATAAACGAACAGGTTGGATCGGATATGAGTCGAACAAAAATGAGTCAAACAAAAAATGGATCAAATATGAGTTAAGAGTCATATTTTAAATGGGTAAAAATGAGTTGTACAATGGTTAAATATGGGTATCCATATTACTTAGTATATATCTATACTTATAGATACTCAAAGTATTTGAGCTTCTAAGAATACATATAGGATGTGTTTGATATGGAGGAAAATGTTTTCCTGGAAAATGAGCTTTGTAAAAATTCAAAAATTTCAAAATTTTAATTTTTTTTAAAAAATAAATTTTTAATTTTATTTTAATTCTTTGGAGGTTGGGGGTGTTGGAATAAAAAATAAAAACTTTTAAAATTTGAATTTTTGTAAAAATAAATTTCTAATTTTTTTGTATTCGTTGTGGGAAGGGGGGCTGGGGGTAGGGGTGGAATAAAAAATAAAAATTTTTAAAATTTAAATTTTTAAAAATAATTTTTAACTTTTTTTATATGGAGTGGATGGTGGGGGACGGGGGGCTGAGAGGACGAGGTCATGGGGTGGAGTAAAAAGAAAAAATTTAAAATTTTAATTTTTTTTATATGAGGTGGGGGTGTTTGAGTTAAAATTTTCAAAATATGAATTTTTTTCAAAAAATAAACTTTTAATCTCATTTTATTTTTAAAATGATAATAATATTTTTGGTAAAAAATTAAATAGAAAAGTTTTCTTTAAAAAAATAATGTGGCCTATTTTTCATCCTTCCACGTGTTAATGTGGCTCGTGCACAACACATCAAATTGGAGGGGTGTAATTGAGCCTGTTTCGTCAAGTTGGAAGGTGTTTTTACGTCTGTCAATAGTTTAAGGATGAAACTAATGATTCTGGACAAGTTAGGGAGCGTTTTTAATAATTCTCCCTATTTAAATATACTAATCTCTGACAAAACTAAATGTCAGAAGGATTCACAAGTTATCATTATTTTATATTTTCACCAACAAATGGAAATCACCATCAACAGTTATTTGACTTGGTATTAAAAAGAAAATCTAATCAAAACTGATAATGTCTCTGTGTGTATATATACACATCGTTCCTCATACGCCGTACTCATTTATCTGTTTTTTTTAAAAAAGATATTATTTATTAATTAACGTGGTTATCCTCTCAAAAAAAAAAAAGAAAAGGTAGCCACGTGAGACAAAGAAGTTGATAGCTAACCTCGTTGAAGGGACATTTTCATATTTGGAAGGGTAGTTGAAGCGTTGACAAATTTAAGACGCACTAACGAGGATGTGTATTGGAGATTAAACTACTCACCATTTATCTTTAGCAATTAGAAGATAGATGCACATAAATTTTCATCTTAATCTCTTTAATAACCTGCTTGTATGTAACTCTTTAACTTTATTAGATACGTGCTACCCCGATATCAGCTAGGATACCACAAAAATCACACTGAATCATTTTTTTCCCTCAACTTTTTTTATATGGTTATCTTTTAATATTTTTTAATTTTCTAATAAAAATTTTGATTCCATAACTATTCAGTCAATATAGGCACTAGATAACTCTCTGCTCATCGAGATTTGGAAAACTAAAAAGAAACAAACTAATTCTTTTTCTTTTGTCTTTCCAAAGGGATTTAAAATTTGGAATAATTATCTTTTTGAATTCCTTTTATGTAATATTTATTATTTTTTAAATATATTTTTTATTTATTATTAAATATT